>CAUYSK010101409.1:0-89669 GCA_963575035.1 Avahi laniger
GTCTCTACTAAAAATAGAAAGAAATTAATCGGCCAACTAAAAATACATAGAAAAAATTAGCCAGGCATTGTGGTGCATGCCTGTAGTCCCAGCTACTTGGGATGCTGAGGCAGAAGGATCACTTGAGCCCAGGAGTTTGAGGTTGCTGTGAGCTAGGCTGACGCCACGGCACTCACTCTAGCCAGGGCAACAAAGTGAGACTCTGTCTCAAATAAAAAAAAAAAAAAACACAAAGAAATGAAAGTTACCTTTATTTTTCATGTTTTTCCTGTATCTTCATTAGCAGTTGGCCCGACCATTGAATTATTAATAGCAGTCGGTGAAGGCAACTTTGGATAGACGGGTGAGTGATGGGTGAATGAATTTATAAATGAATAGATAGGTAGATAGATAATAAAGTAACTACTGTTATTATTTCCTTTCTGCTTTCAGAAGATCTTGGCAGGGCCCTTAAATATCATTCATCTGAGATACACTCTTACTAGTATGTCTCATTTGGGTGGTGGGTTAGGGCCATTCTTGAGTGAATGGTGGTTTCTACTTTTTTTAAGCAACCATTCAGGCCCAATACACGCACCTAGGGGAAAAATGTTTCTCTGATTTTGATGAATATCTGTGAAGCTGGTAAACATTCACGACATAGCTACCAGTATATGCTTCTGCAAGCCAGTCTTGACAGATTGCCAGTCTCAAAGATTCTATCAAAGAGGAACCTAGACAGCCTGTGTTTGCACTCTTTTTAAGGTGGTTATCAGTGGTGTTCTGCTATTCTCCAAAACCTCCCAGATTTTGGCTGCCAAGTATATGGTACTGACTGCAGTTATTTTTGCTGTTGTTGTATAAACCATCGAGCAGGTTACAAACCTCTGAACCTCAATAAAAGACCAATAAAAAATGAATGGTTTCTACTGGAATAAAAAAGTAATACTATGGTGTAGCATAATGGAGAGAATACAATTTTTGTGTTTTTAATATAGAGAAATAAGTATCTCTTCCAACACGAAATCACAGCACAACTTGTAACCTTGAATGTGTCAGCCAGTGTGATTTAGCTGATAATTAGGCTTAATTCACAGGGCAGTTTTGAGAATCTGAGATAATGCACGAGCAAATGCTTAGTTACTATAAAAGACTATAAAATGCTCACTATTGTTGTCGCTGGATTAACGAGTTCAATCTGGAGGTATCATTCAGTGACAGTATGATGATTACCTTTTGTACTCTGTTTCCCCACCTGCCACCCTGGGTTTTCCAGTACGGTCAGTATGTGTTTAGTTTATATGTTGTTTTCTAGGCTGTGGGTCATGCTACTTACAATCAACAGATTTTTTCCCCCTTCTTCTGGGGATATTCAGGAATATAGAAAAAACTTCAGGGTCTCTAGTTCTATAGACAGATTTTAGGATGCAAAGAATATAGACATGCTTTTACCTATTTCCCCAAGGGACTTGCTCCAGATAGGAATCTTAAAGACAAATTAGCATTTATTTTTCTGACACACAATGCATTGGACTATATAAGAAAATTTCAGATTAACTCAGAATTTTCCTCCTACTAGAAGTGAATTAAATTAATGCTGAAATGGGAGTCCTAATAATCTATGTGATAGAAGTTACCAGACCCAATGATTCTAGTTGCTTAAGTTCTTAAAAAAGCTAGAAACCTCTTTGCAATACAGAGAGTGTTAGAGACAGCCTTTTCTTTTTAGTCCCTTCCCTTTGCAACTATTCCCAACCCCTCTTTAAAATCTAAACCAGGACTCTATTTCCATCCATTTCTTTCTATTTGTACATTGCTATTGATACTCACTCACTTTCTTGGGTCCATCAAATATCAGTCTTTTGTAAGCATAGCAAAGTGTTTAGAGAACATTTTCTTAAGCCAGACTATGTGTGCTCAAGTTCCAGCTCTGATGCATGCTGGTGGTATGGCCTGGGGCAGGTTATTTAACCTCTCTGTGCCCCGGTAGCCACTTCACAGGAGAGTTTTTAGGAGTTTTAAATGTCTACAACATGCTTAGAAAAGTACTTGGCACATAGTAAGCACTATATACGTTTTGTTAAATAAAATAAGGCTCAGTGGATTACCTAATGAGTTTGCTCACATTACCTAACACATTACCTTACCTTCCACATGATAGGTATGTAATGAATATTTATTTGATAACTGTATAAATCAATAAATTGGAGTGGGACAAAGAATGTATGAGTTCATTCCATTTATCTACTAAATAACTATGCAGTCTTGAACACTGAATTTAAGCTTCTTTGGAGCTATTTTCTCATCTGTAAAATAAAAATAATATTTAATGTATTTCAAAGAGTAATTATAATTATCAAAATGATACTATACTTTCAATGAGTTGGATATATACATATAAGGTCTTATAGCAATACAATTTGTATTTGTTAAATTACTAAATCAATTCTAGTGGCAATAGGCTTAGCAAAATAGTCAAGGTTTGACAGACTTACTTGGTCCAGAGGTTGGCAGTCGTTGTGAGTGCTGAGAACTGTGTTGCTTCTTGGGAATATAGCAAAGTGTTTCAGGATTTCCAATCTCAGTCAAGAAGTGGGCTTCTCCTTTGCCTACCAGGCCCACTCAGCTATATTTGGCTACTTCTTGCTGTGAAAGGGAACCTGAGCAGACCTGGGGAATCTAGTCTTCCTTTATCTCATTCTTCCACTCCGTTAGGCCAGGCTGCAAGGACAGTGGTTTGAAGCTCTCTGTCTTTATGCTGATGGATGTTGCAGTCTGTAATCCATGAACCGAAACAGGACTTCTCTTCCATTGCAGCTGGCATATCTTGTTGTGTTTATGAGTCTGACAGGGAAATGTATCTGAGACATATCTCATACGCTGATCTGTGAGGGAGATAAGCCCCTTGTTTTGCTTGACTGAAAACAAAATAAGCAGGTGGCAGAAAACCCGGCATTGATTTCTACTTAGGCTAAAATAGCCAGGATAACGTCGGGTCCTTCTTGGGCACAGTCCAGCCTTTGTCATGTGATCATTGATCATTTTACTCAAGTTTGCAAACCATCGAGGTAAGGGTAGGTTTCTTCCTGCATCAACAAATCTACTATTGTTTATTTTTTATTTCATAATCTATTGTCACTATTTTGTGATAACAAAAATTGAAAGTCAAATAGTGTCAGCACTTAAAATCTCTTACTTCATTTGCTATGTGATCTTTATACATTTTAGTTTTACTCTTTGATTTAGGTTCCCCACCTATAAAGGTGAAACTTCATTTCAGTTGACCACCAGATTTTTACAGAATGAAATTATTTTCTTGTTGAAGAGAGATATACATGGGGGTTGAGGAACTCCAAAGCACTCTGACTCTGGCTAGAGCTTGAGTTTTGATATACTCATTATTGCTACTTTTCTTGGAATATTTATAATCATGGTTTAGATCTCCTGATCTCCCAGTTATACTGTAAACTTCTTGAGGGCAGTGGGCCATTGATAATGGGTACATATTAGGAAGATATAATGTAAGTGTTTTTCACCAATCTAGAGTTTCAGAGGAACGTGGATGGGATTTCTTCTCTCTCACCTAAAATTTTTACTTTGCATATTCTTTTTATTACTGTCCTTCCTTTCTGATTCCTTGACGATTATTAATTGGTTCCAATGGTATATGTATCAGATATTTAATTAAGTTCTTCTTTCTGTCTTACTCTCTTCCAAAACATATTTTTCATTTTTCTTCCTATAATGCTGAAGCATAAGTTGATGCCAAATGCATGCTGTTTGATCTTATTCCATCCAGATTTACTTGCAAGGAGAACACAGGCTGTAGCATTTATTTCAGGTAGCTTTACAAAGAGCCTTTCTTGGCCCTCAATGTGTATGGCAGAGGGGGAGACAGAGGAGGAAAATGAGGTAGACATCCTTCCCAGACCTTAACTAATTTATGAGAGAAATGGAAAGCGGCAGATCAGATGCCGTTGGCCTTTTGCCAATTGAGCTATAGCAGTGTTAGCTGAGACATGATCAATATGGAAGACTTGGTCTGCAGGGCCTTTTTTAGCTATACTCCTGCACTAGTCAAATGCCTCCTGCAACTTTGTGGTGAGAGCCAACCTCATGGATTAGAGCAGCAGTCCCCAACATTTTTGGAACCAGGGACCGTTTTCATGGAAGACAATTTTTCTACAGTCCTAGGAGCAGCGGGATAGTTTCAAGATGATTCAAGCACATTACATTTATTGTGCACTTTATTTCTGTAAGTATTACATTGTAATTATACAATGAGATAATTATACAGCTCACCATAGGTTGGGGACCCCTGGATTAGAGTCTTGCCTTATGGGAAGAAGAGTGGCCTCTGGAGGAGTCAAGTTCTGACGGTCACGCTATTGCCTAATCCATGACTAGACTACTGATTTCCAACTCTGATAACCCTCGTGCATGGAATTGCTTCTGGATTATGGTGACTGGGGAGGAGGAAATGGTATTGTGTTAGTTACCTATTGCTGCATAAAAAGTTCCTCTAAAATTTAGCAACTTCAAGCAACAAGAAGGCATTATGTCACAATTTCTCTGGGTCAAGAATCCAGGTGTGGCTTAGCTGGGAGCTTCTGACTCAGGGTACTTCATAAAGCTGCAACCAAGGTAACAGCCAGGGCTTCAGTCATCTCAAGGCTCTATCTGGGAGGGATCTGCTTCCAAACTTATACCTATGGCTGTTGGCAGGCCTTAGGCCCTTGTGGACTGTTGGCCAGAGACATGGTCTCTTCTTTGGCACATGGGCCTCTTAATAGAACAGCTTACAACATAATAGCTGTGTTTGGCGGAGAGGGTGGAAGCCACTGTCATTTTCAATCCTATCTTGAAAGTGACATCCTATCATTTCTACTGTATTCTTTCCATCCCTTAAAAGTGAGTCAGCAAGTCCAGGGCATTTAAGGGGAAGGAATAACACAAGGGTATTGTATTAGGGTTCTCCAGAGGGACAGAATCAGTAGGATATATACCTATGAAACAGAATTAGGTGACATGATTAGAAAGGCGAAGTCCCACGGATAGCTGGGGAATGACAAAAGCCAGTTGCATGGCTCAATCCAAGCCTGAAATCCTCAAAATCTGGGAAGCCAACAGTGTAGCTCTCAGTCTGAGATAGAAGGCCGCAGAGTCCCTGGAGGCCACTGATGCAAGTCTCAGAGTCCAAAGGCCAAAGAACCTGTAGTCTGATGTGCAAGGGCAGGAGGAGAAAAAGGATTCCTGCTCAGGAGGGGAGAGAGAAAGAGGAAGCTAAGCAATCTGAATATCCCCCTTCTTCTGCCTGCTTTGTTCTAGCTGTGCCATTTAGCTGACTGGGGGGTGTCTGCCCACATTGAGAGTGGATCTTCCTCTCAGTCCGCTGACTCACATGTCACTCTCATCTGGAAACACCTCACAGACACACCCAGAAACAGTGCATCAGCAACCCTCAATCCATCAAGCTGACACCTAGTTTTAACCATCACAGATGTGAATACCAGGAGGCTGGGATAACTGGGGTCCACCTCGCAGACTGCCTTCCACAGGTGTAAAGAGCATGAAATGAACGTTAGAATGCTCTCTTGCTGGGGTTGCTGAGACGGTCGATGATAAGTATCATCACAGTGCTTGCCACAGAGTAGAGCAGCATTCTATCTACTTCCCACCACCCCGGCACGTTGACTGGCACGTAGCAGGCAGGCAAGTACCACCATACCCATGAAATTCTGGCTGTTTTATTAAAAACAGAGGGCTTCTATGTTCCAAAAGAGATTAATGTTTGGTGTTTTCCTTTCTGGACAATTTCCTTCCTGTGTTTCATTTCTCAAGTTATCATCAAGGGAATGGTTTTAAGTCCGAAATAAAATCACTCAAAAATAAGGAATAACTAAAGCAGACCTATAATTACCTTGGTTGGATTACCTTTTAAAGCACAATTAGAAGTTTCCTCTTCAGATCAGGGATGCTGTTGCCAATCTTCCACAGCAGATGATAAGAATTAAATTCCCTTATGACCTAGAAAATGTTCTCTCTGCTAATCCGGTCTCACCTGGAGGTTCAATAAATAGAAGGCAAAGCACACGGTGTGTGTAGTCTTAACCACATAGCCCGAGGGACTGGGTAGATAGCCATACAGCACCTGCCTTTTGTGAGCTTGGAAAGTGATGTTTTTATTTTATTTTTTAATTTTTTTACTATTTCTTCTGAATTCTTCTGTAGTTAAATTCTTGATCTCTCTCCCTACAGAATATGAGGAATAATCATGCTTGTTAGTTCCATTATCAAAGATATTCATAGGTGTCTGGTTTCATATGGTTCAGTTATAAAAGAGTGCTTCTCATGATCCCTGACCTTTTTAGTAATTATAAGGAGAGACTACAAAGGTATAAAGTTGAAAATTAAGGTATAATTAGAATAAAATGTCCAGTTATAGAACTAGACATATCAGTTATATTTCAGATTAGCTCCTTATAATTGATGATATGGTGTGAGACAAATTTCATATAACTAGATAGATATACCAGTCTGTGGTATGATGCCATGCCACATGGTAGGGTTTTGCTCCATTTATAGCTGTGGTCTCCAACCCCCGAGCTGTGGACTGATACTGGTCCCTGGCATGTTAGGAACTGGGCCACAGGAGGTGAGTAGAGGGCAAGCGAGCAAAGCTTCATCTGTACTTAAGGTCACTCCTCATCACTGGCATCAACGCATAAGCTCCGCCTCCTGTCAGATCTCATAGGAGCGTGAACCCTACTGTAAATTGTGCATGCCAGGGATCTAGGTCGCACGTTCCTTATGAAAATTTGATGCTTGATGATCTGAGATGGAGCTGAGGAGGTGATGCTAGTGCTGGGGAGCAGCTGCAAATCCAGATTATCATTAGCAGAGAGGTTTCACTGCACAATAAATGTAATGCACTTGAATTATCCCAAAACCATCCCCCTCTGAATCCCCAGAAAAATTGTCTTCTGTGAAACTGGTCCCTGCTACGAAAAAGGTTGGGGACCACTGATTTTCAGTATATTTGGTCAAAAAGATGAAAACATCTGTCAGGGAGAGTATAGCTCTATTGATCAGGGACATTTACGTAAGATTTACCAAGGCTGGGAAAAGGAGCTTTCTATTAAATTTTAGTCGTTTTATAGACAGATTCCTAGTTTGAGGGAGCTATTTAGAAATGCATGAAGATTTGTGTAGACATTCCAATAAAGGTTTTAGAAAATGAAGCCGATATTTACATTGATTGAAATGGCAAGATAATGAGTCCAAAAGGTTTTCCCTTCTGATGTGCTTTGTTCAGAATGACACTTGAAAGATGCCCAGAATTTCTGTTGCTGCTCTTAGAATCAGAGGATCTCAGGGTGAAATCAAACTTTAGAGGCCATTGAGTTCAACCAACCATAAAAGTCTTTTTGTTAAACTTATGACCACTCAAGGTACTTTAGTGGTCAAAATAGCTTTCAAGGGAGAATAAAGCATATGCATGTAAACCAGTGGGAAGTTAGACTTTTGACAACTGATCTGTGGTGGTAGATACCATGTTTTCTACCATTCCACTGGAACCAAGCGGCAGAGGCATTTCTGCTATAAATGCTGCCTAGTGCAGGGGTGGGAAACCTGCGGCCTGAAGGCCAAATGTGGTCCTCCAGATCCCCGAGTGCAGCCCCTCGACCAAATCCAAACTTCACAGAACAAATCCCTTTATTAAAAGGATTTGTTCTGTAAAATCTGGTTTCAGTTGAAAGGCTGCACTCAAGGATCTGGAAGGCCACATGTGGCCCTGACGCAGCAGGTTGTGATTTACGTGCATGATGAAAATCCACCCAAACCTGCTCTGCCTATCTTCCAGAACTCTACTGCAAAAAACACTGAAACACTTTATTTTGCCTGAAAACACTTTATTTTAACTGATCCATGCACAAGAAGACTAAGTAAGATGAAGCTTGTTTCAACATATACATTTTTAAAGAAATAGGAGAGCAAGAGGTGGTAAAGTAAGGTATTATTCAGTTCATCGAATATAGTAATAACTTGGCTCTGATTGTTAATGTTTGTTCCTGCCTGTAATGTATAGTTTTGTCAGATTAAAAACCCCCTTGGATATAATTTTATTTACACCTACACATATATTTCTAAGAGATGAATGACCATTTCTGCGAATACTAAGAAGTAAAGAATTTGAATTGTTTTTTGTGGCACTGCTACAAGTTAGGCAAATAACTTCCTCTCTTTGGGTCTCACTTGCAACACCAGTAAAAAGAGGAGGTTGCGCTGGACGATCTGTTAAGTCCTTTCCAGCCCTAACATGCTATTAGCTCATGATTCTTGGGTAGGGATACCAAGAGATGAGGAAAGAGAAGACATAACTTCTTTTATGTCACCAGTCTTTATGATTCATGACATTGTGTATTTCTCCCTGGGTCAACACTGCTTCTTTTAAAGACAAAAGCAAGCCTGCATTCCCTCTGCTTCTTAGGAAGCAACTGTGCTACGGAGGAACAAAGATCATTCTCTTCCCAGCACTCTTCTGATTCCTGGTACCTGTAGTTAGTTTCATGTTCCTTTTCTCATTAAGGATGCCATTGGCTATACAAAGACACTTTAGCTAAATTATCAGGCAAATGTTGCCAATGCAAAGCTAACCAATAAGGGGAAAAAGAGTCTTGGGATTTGTGTAAACAAATTAATTGTTTGTGAAACTGCAGACTGATTAGAAACCCGTCATAGTAAAACATCCACTTTTAAAATATCCCTTTTTAATTGCCAAATAAGAACTGGAAAGTAACTATGAATATGCCACTGAAATAATGGTGTCTCCATGAAGGAAAGGATATTTAGATAAACCAACATAATATGTTCTTTGGTATACTAAATCATTAGGTTAAATCATATAATGAGATAAAAGGTGGTTTGGATAACTTAAATCCTCAAATACATATGTGTTTAAGCCCCGTTATAGGTGTTTGCTTCAGCCTTCTCCACTCTAAAATTTTGCCTAGAGATATTCCGTAAAAAATAATATATGGATATAAATGTCTCTGCCTCTTTTACTCTTTGGAAGAAGTACCAATGGGCAGATGAAGAGAACAAAGAGAAAGAGAGGCCAGCGTGGTGGCCTATAATCCTAGCACTCAGGGAGGCCAAAGCTTGAGGGAGGGATTACTTAAGGCCAGGAGTTCCAGACCAGCCTGAGCAAGAGCGAGACCCCATCTCTACTAAAAAGAGAAAAAAATTAGCCTGGCATGGTGATGCACACATGTAGTCCTAACTACTCTAGAGGCTGAGGCAGGATAATCACTTGAGTCCAGAAATTTGAAGCTGCAGGGAGCTATGATGATGCCACCTGCACTCTAACAGAGGTGACAGAGTGAGCCTCTGTCTCAAAAAAAGAGAAAGTCAAACAGGATCATCATTCAGTAATTAATTGAGACTTGTTAATATATTAAGATCGTTATGCCATTTAATTTGAATAAATTGTCTGAAGGAAAAGAGGAAAAGTAGAATCTCTTCCTAACCCATCTCACATGAGTCTTCCTGGGAAGGATAGCAGGGGGAATCCAGGAACAAATAACAAGAGGGGATTGTGGTTTGTTTTGTAAAGAAA
Organism: Avahi laniger; assembly: GCA_963575035.1. Lineage (NCBI taxonomy): Eukaryota > Metazoa > Chordata > Mammalia > Primates > Indriidae > Avahi > Avahi laniger. The sequence continues at coordinate 9,599 of CAUYSK010101409.1, forward strand.
CCTAAAACTGGCCACTGTCTCCTAAATGAGACTTTTCCCCGCCCCATCATGCGCTTTTACATCAGGCATAAATACTGAAAATCTTTCTAATGTAGACTAACTGGAGGGAAGTCCAGGCTGAACAAGTTGAGTATGTAGGTCATACGAAACATAAAGGGAATTGAGATTTGCTTCTGGCAAATTCTTTTAGGGATTCAAACTCAGCTAAATAAAATAATTTCTTAATCTTCAAATAAAGGCATGTATTCTGTTGTATATTCACGGTCCCAGATAAACTGAGTTTTCCTTCGTGGGAACAGAGGATTGTCACACTACATTGCTGCCATTTGCATTCATAATGTGGGAGGGGGGAAGAGGGGGATGGAATACTTTTTCTACATCCTTCATTTTTACATGAACTGTGACACATTTCACAGCAGCGTCTCCAAACAAAAGATGACAAATTCGCATTTATTTTCCCTCAGTGGCGCTGTGCGGAGATGTTGAACTAAGTCTAAGCTTGGTGCTCCGGAGGCATAGAAGTTTTATTCCTACAGCAACGTGAAACTCTTGTAAAAATAACCACTCCATCGCCAGTCCTTCTGTCAGGAGTATTGGCAGAGTGAAGAAGACTTATTTGATTTCACTAAAGCTATTAGTCTGAAACTCTGATCTGTAAATCAGGATGGGAACCTCGCAAGGGGAAGGATGCTTGCCAGAAACAATGGTTTCTGTACATTCTGAAAAGCAAAGATCGTGTAAAAACACTGGATTGAAAATCAAGCCCTAGAAATGAAACAAAGGATGAAGGAAATTTCTATTGAGCTTCCGCTATGTTCTAGGCATTCTACCAGGCTGTTTACACTGTGTGCTTGAAACAGTAAACTGGTTTTATCTTTTCCTTTTTCTTTTTCTGCCATCACTGGTATATGTATATGTGAGGAAACCAGGGGATGGGGACTGCATTGTAAAAACTTATTTTGTTGTTATTGCTGTTTTTCCCTGTGTAAAAATAGGATAATGGGACATTTGTTATGAAGACATGTTTCTTCAAGATCCCAGTAGAATATTTCATGACTGGAAAATTTCTGGTATCTTTAAGACAAAAAGGAGTAAAAATGTGCAGAAGTGTAGAAAAAGTCATTTAGAGATTTTATATAAAACAGCTTTAAAATCTCCTTTAGAATGGGAAATTATAACCATCAAAGCTAAATTTGATATGACTCCTAAAAGGATGGCAGGGAGAGTTTTGGGGAGTGAGGAGTGATGGAAATGTTCTATATCCTAATTGTTTAGGTGGTTACATAAATCTGTACATGTGTTAAAATTCATAGAACTGTACACCAAAAGGGGAAAAAAAAGCCTTCAATTTCACTGCATAGTAATTTTAAAAACAAAATTTCAAAAATTTCAATAAAGATTGTCAACTCTAAGCCAATAGTATGTTGGTAGATGTCAAACAAAAGTGATCTCATTTAAAAATACTGTCAACTGACTATTAAAACTTAATAAATGACAACAAAGGGAAGTGTTGTCACTGCTCACATGAGATAAAGTTAGAATTTTTATATTTATTTCTTAAGTTCTCCTTTCCTGGCATCTATAGTAACCCATAGTGCTTTCATTGCCTGTGCCTCTACGCTGTTTGGAAAATCAGAAAAAAAGAAGGCCTTTAAGGATTCAGGGTGAAAGGTAAAAGCCCCTATTGTACCTTCTAATAGGTCAGATATGGTGACTTTGGTTGGTTCTTGTATTTCTTCAGTCATCAATTCTCCTATTGATTTTTTTTTTTCAGAACAAAGGTCAGGCACATGTTTGTAGGTGACACCAATTGCTTCAGAGAGTCTGTCCCTTCTCCTTACTGTTCTGATTTAAACCCTGTGTGGCATTTTCTACTGCATGGATAGTGATAAATGGGGTTGAGAGTGACATAGAAATGAACTTAGAGGTAAGTTTATAGCACTGCCGGGGACCATCTGTTAATGTAAATGTTTAAGGTAAAATGCATTAAGGCTTAAGAGCTGACGAGACATTTTATTTGCTTCCTGCCTTTGGGATAATGCCTGCCACCTGCCTAAATCTAGTGGGTCCCCAGTTAAACTCGGGAAGTGTGGTTTTTCCCTTTTATCTGCCTCTTCTCATTTTCTGGTATGGAATCCTAAGCACTTATTTGAATTGTATTTGTTGAAGTAACTGGGTTAAATAGAAAAATGAAGAGTTATGTTGGTTTGGGGGGAAGTTTTTAAAGTATTTAAATTAAATACATTTATGAAACTACTTATCATTTATGATTACCTACTATTAAATAGTGTTTAATTTGTCACCTTCAGTATTGGACAGCTAAGCACTACTTTTTAGGGTTTTCAATGTCAATTAATGTAAACTAATTTATGAAATGAATGAACGGTTATTCAATCACTATTGAAACTTTGAATTATATTGCAATTTTCTGGTGATCTCATAATACAATAGAGAAGTTTAAAAGTGACCATTTCATTTTTAATCCTTGGAAATGTATTACTGGAGAAGAAATTTAAGGACTGTATCTTTACTATTCATGGGAAAATGATCTTCTTCAAAAGGGAAAAGTCAAATCCAGTTACTAGATATAAATCCATAAATTTCATTTCTAGCTTCAACCTAGGAATTTAATGACTTGGGCTTATAGAATGGGTTTTATGTACCACAGCAGACCTACTCAGGAGAAAGAAAGCACAGAAAAAGAGGGGACAATAAGGAGAATTTGAGGGAGAAGAAATGAGAGAAGAGAGAAAGTAATCTGAATGTATGATTATTTAAATAAATCAGTAAAACATTTTTCCAGATAGGATTCATATTGGAGTTTTCTTTTCTAGAAACCTCTGGGTATGATGAGGTAAACACATGATTAGAGATTGAGTGGTTTCCCTCTGAGTGGATAAAAACTACCTGTTCAGCTGGAATGATTCTGATGACCTTGCCTCTGAAGCCTGCCCTCTGAGATCAGCAAAAAAGTCCCATTTTCTCATCTCCCACTTGAGCTGAAGTTGATTGATGCGTAATTAAGATCACTAAGGAACAGTAGTAAGAGATACAGCATCTCTAAATTCTTCCATGACATGTTTTTCTCTGCTTTTTTAAAAGACCCTTCTTGTGATTGTTATACTATAAACACTTATGGTATTGGGGGCAGGGAGTTCGTAGTCAGGTAATAGAAGACAGGATATGGAACATGCAGAATTTTGAGCTGTCAGGAAAAGACCAAAAGAGAATCCGAATAAAATTATTCTTCTTTGTATGAAATTCTACAGGTCACTTAGCCCATCTCCATTAATATACAGGATGGGAAGCTGAGCACTCCTAAGGCAAAGTGATTTTCTCAAGACTTTACATCTGGTTGGGGCAGAGGTAGGAGGAAACCCCACATCTTTCCATTTTTAGGCTATTGTCCTCTGTGCTATTCCATAATTCCTCTCTTTAGCTTGGGATATTAAGCTTTCTTTTTAATTGCTTGAGACATAGGTTTTAGTCTTTCCTTCTATTCTAGAAACTATATGTTTGGGAAAGCTAAAAGAGGAACATAGGGTAACATCCCATCTTGAATCGTTTCTCCCATTTTAAATTGAAGGTGTGCATGTAGAGTTCTAAATTAGCATAGGAAACAAGGACATTCTATGTTAGCAGAAGCATGCACAGGATCTGGCAGTTGTCTTCTCCCTGACCTACCAGGCAATATCGCCCTCCAGGTAACAAAGGGAAACTTTGCCTTATTCCTGAAGGGATTCGCCATCTTGCTTCAAGTGCAGTTAGCCCTAAGCAATGTCCAGCTATTCTGACTTTACTTTTGCTTTGCACTTGATCTGGTGAATGTTGCAGAGGCATGACACATTCTTGAGTTATGATGTCAGCATTTAACGAAAGGATCTAAGTTGAAAGCTTTTCCTTAACTTTCAAGGACCTGTAAAGGTAATTTATACTCATACTTCTTTGTATTTATATTCCTAATAAAACTAATTAATATTTAACTTTAAAATAAAAAATTGAAACACAATATGGACTTTTGCATGAAAAATCTAATACTTTATCTGTAACTACAAAATGTTAGATGTTCTCCATGGCAATGAATAAGTATTTAATGAGCCACAAGCAAAGGTCATCCTTATAGTTCTATAAATGTAAAACCTTTTTGAAAATTTGAATGGGAATTGGGGAAAGATGTTGATCTTAATCATGTAAGTTGGCTATAAGAGTTCACATGAAGAGTTCACACACATTCCCTGGAAAATAATATTCTGAGGGGGAAATAAATATTTATAACAAGAAATTGGCAAGTCTTATGACTTTGTATGAACAAAGCTCTGTGGGAACACAGAACCAACAGTGCCAGATACAGGCAGGGAAAGCTTCACAGTGGTGGTGACACTTAAGTAAAGTCTTCAAGAATTCAGATATCCTGGTAGAACAAAGGGAGAACATCCAGGTAGAAGAGTAAGGGGAGAACATACAACTCTACATGTTTTCACAGGAGGCCTAACCCAATTACAAACTCACTTAACCCAATCAAAACCAATTCTCCCTTTTTCTATCAGGTTCTTTTAAAGAAGCATATGAACATCTCCTTGACTGAGAAATATCAGGCAACCACTGCTATTTTCATTAAAAATTTTTTTTTTAATTTTTGAGAGCTTTCCTGGAAGATTCCTCTGGAGAAAAGATAAGAAGGTACTTTCAGTTGCACTTGGGAAGAACGCAAGATACTAGGTCACCTGTGTGTTTGGGAAATAACAGCTAGCCCTTCTCTGGTTAATGCAACCCCTGTACTTAGATGAGTTGGAGCAAAGTCAGAATAGCTGGACATTGCTTAGGGCTAACTGCACTTGAAGCAAGATGGCAAATCCCTTCAGGAATAAGGCAAGGTTTCCCTTTGTTACCTGGAGGGCGATATTGCCTGATAGGTCAGGGAGAAGACAACTGCCAGATCCTGTGCATGCTTCTGCTAAGTCTGTTGCAGTGTTTCACATACATCACTTGAACCATCTGAACTTTTAAGTGCTTCAGCTTCCACTTAATACAAAAAAAATTGACTGAGTCTCTCTAATTCTGTCCACCCCTATCTTTGAAGATCAGCACAAAGTAAGGTGATTGGAAGCCTCAGGTGAAATGGAAGCCCTTTGCTACCTCCTGCTAAAGGTGCTGAATGACCATGCCCCAGGGCAGCCTCCTGCCGGCAACATCATCCCAAATTCAGCCAAGATGAAGAATGAAGAGAACAAAGGTGTGAACACTTTGAAGGGCCTTCTCCTTTCCCCAAAGTTCTATTATATTCATGGGTATAATACAGGCTTGCATATCTTACTATATTGTAACTAGTGATATGTTTTAGGGAAAACAAATTTCTTGAATTTTCTCCATGACTTGGGCTTCAGTCAAAAAGTTCCTCAGATGCAATACCTGTAGGAAAGAAGGATTAGGTTAGAATATACTCAAAGTTTATATAAGAAAGAGGGTAAGACAGTCTTTTAAATAGAAACTTTTTTTTTTTTTGCTGTATTGGCTTTCATATTCCTTGATTTCTCTTTGACATATCAGTCCTTTTTTGTATGTCATGTTGAAAATGTGTCTTCCTGGTAGAAGTTGCATATTAAGAAATAAGGCAGCTTGAATTGTGGGACAGCTGTTTAATTTTAAAAGGCATCTCTTCAAAACTTTATAATTCTTAATTGTCCCAGCATGTAAGACATTTAAGTGAAAGTTAGAAAGGACGTTTTGCCAGCTAAACCTTTTTATGATGATTATATGACACCCACCAAAAAAAAAAAAATTATGGTTTCATGGTTCAAGGATCACAATCAAGCTTTGGGGCATACACTGTTGGTAGCAGGAAGGGACAGAGGTATCCAGCCCCTTCTTGAGCCTCTTGTGTTTGATAATCCTTATCCTCCACTTGTTCTGTCTCAGAGGGGATCAATTAATGGAAGCTTACTAAGCTGCAACTATATGCAAAGCCAAGTGGGGGACACAAAGAGATATATATCCTTTATCTCAAAAGTGTTAATAAACTTATAGGAAAAATATGAGTTTACATTAGAGAAGTGCAAATCAAAACCACAATGGGATATCACCTAACCCCAGTGAGATTGGCCTCTATCAAAAAATCCCAAAACAACAAATGCTGGCGAGGATGTGGAGACACAGGAACATTCTTACACTGCTGGTGGGACTGCTGGTGCAACGTCTTTGGAAAAGAATTTGGAGATACCTCAAAGAGCTAAAAATAGAAATACCATTCGATCCAGAAATAGCACTATTAGGCATCTACCCAAAAGAGCAAAAGACATTCTATAATAAAGACATCTGCACTTGAATGTTTATGGCAGCACAATTCACTATTTCAAGGATGCGGAAACAACCCAAGTGCCCATCAATTCATGAGTGAGTTATTAAAATTTGGTATATATATACAATGGAATATTAATCATAAGAAACGACAGTGATCTAGCATCTCTTATATTTTCCTGGATTAAACTTAAGCCCATTATCTAAAGTGAGGTATCGCAAGATCGGAAGAACGGGCTTCACTTGTACTCACCATCAAATTGGTACTAACTGATGATCACTAGGGTGCTCGCCTGGCAGTAATACTCTCCAGGGATTGGGGAGATGGGAGGTAAACCCGCAACTAAAGGACATGGGGAGCATTGTAGGGGGAAAGGGCATGCCTCTAACCCTCACTTAGGTGAGGCAAAGACATAAAGTCTAACCATAATGTTTGTACCCTCATAATACCCTGAAATTAAGGAAAAAAAAAGAAAAATACAATTTTACTGCCCAACAGTATATGTACAATTGAAATACTAAATGAGTAAAAGAAAAAAATAACTTCTTTGAATTTCCAAGACAGTTAGTTGACAGCAAACAAGGAAGGTGCCTCACCTTGGTAAGGTTGTTTGTTTTGAGCTTCCATGGACAAGAAGAAATCAAAGAATCGGAGAGTAGAGATGAAAACACAGTAGATGAGAACAGCATCATGAATAAAAACAGACAGAAATTTTCTCTCTCTTCCTCATTCACCAGTTATTTCATACATGAATGAAAAAGGCCGCAGTCACAGCGCTTGTCTTTTACTTTCTGCTTCTTCCATTTTTCAAGAAACGCTAAACTCACACCTAGGAATATTTTGACAAGCTTAGAAACTTTTTCAAAAAAATAACTCCAGTGCATGGCAAGACGTTCCTAAAATGAGACTTTTTTTTTCCCATGGCTATGATCATTGCAAAGCTTTTCATTCACACCCTCAAACTCGTGCAGAGAGCAGCCAAGATCTTTCCTTCTTCTGCACATTTTTGGCACCATTCAGTGGACTTGAAAGGAAAAGAGAAAACTCCCTGGAGAGATCTCGTAACCTCATCTTTCCTCTTGGGCTCTTTCAAGAACTCTTACTTGATCTGAATTAAGATATTGACTTTTATTTCTCAATGTGAAGCGTAAATCAAGTGAGAATTTTGCATTATGCCTGTGTTTTCTAAACAAACATCATAATCACATGAATGAACACGTTTTAGATGGCTGCAATAATGAAATCAGCTTCCCTTTGATGTATTAAAGAAAACATATTCATATTACCAATTTTATGGAGAGTTAGCTACACTATAACTTTACAAACACTTTCTCTTTTAAACAACAAGAAACTTTGGCTAAGGGCTTAGGTCTCCTTTGGTTCTAGATTGGATAGAGTAATACTCATTCCCTTATGCAGACGAGCTACCTTTGGAATTCTAATTGCTTCCAAGTTAATGTAAGATGTTGATTATTTAGGTCTCTGAATATGCATTTCGAGATGTGTATAGCTGGAGATGAAGATTCCGAGGCATTTGGAAATTCTTGCCTTTTCTTTTACAGAAGAGGTCGTTATCCCAGCCACCATGTGTAGCAACTCAAATGTAAGACATGCTCCTTTCCTCCATGAAATCGGTCTTCCAGTTACATAAAAATTCTGAATTTGGAATGTGTCTTTTCCCTCATCTTGCCCTTTTGCTTTTCATTCTTCTAATTTCACCTATCAAGTTACATCTTGCATCTGTTCTCCACCTTGCTCCTCAAGCCTCACTCAGTTGTTTCATTCTCCCTGCCAACTGCTGCTATCGCCATCGTCTCGCATCATCCCTTTCCTTTTCATTGCGTCTTCTTGCCATTCTATCCACTATTCAAAAATCTCTATTCCCAATCCTCTACCAGTTGTCAACAGAAATTGGCAGTCTCTGTCCCTTTAGGAAAAAGACATTATCCGCCACATTACATAACACATGGCAGGGGTTCTATAACAGAATACGCGGATTACAGAGTCAGGTCTGTAGCACTGCCTGGACAGAACATATGTGGTATTTGAAGGAAACAAAGCCTGTTGTGGGACCTGACTGATGATTTTCCAACACTTAAAGCCTGAAATTTTTAGCAGGGCCATAAAGCTTAAGATTTAGAGATAAAAGACCTAGAGAAAAAAAGCAGATGTCCCAAAGCACACAAGCCATGTGACCAAGAACAACAGGGGACCCAGAAATACCTGTATTACCAAGGTTTGTTTCCACATTCTTTTTCAGTGGGAAAACAGTACCATCTCATCCTCCTGTCTCAGTAAAGGAAGTGCTCCAGAAGAGACAGAATGGAATAAGCATTTCTCCTCCTTTATCCCTAAAAAATTCTGTCTTGATCAGTGTCATTTTTGTGTCAACATGTACTACATGCTGTAAAAGCACCTAGTTTATTGCCTTGTACGTAGTAGTTAAACAATTTTGACCATGAAAAAGGCTGAAGAAAGCAAAGGGCATATTAAATAGGGCCTTGAATGTCAGGATAAGAAAGTTGCTTTATAATAATAGGTAGTGAGAACTTCATACCATATTCCTTAATGTATCGTATTCTTTTTTACTTGTATATAAAAAGAAGGGTTAATAATAGTAGCATTTTATTACCAAGATATAAGTTGCATCTGGCTAATATTCAACCTCTGATTTCTCAAGAGATTTTCCACACCCCTTTCCCTATTCCTGCTTTCCAGCTGATTTGACAGGAGGACTGAAGGATTAAGAAATCAAGTAGCTTATCTGAGAGGTTCCCCACGGGGCACTTTGTCCCAGGTGTTCCTGCTTGTAGCTTATATAATGAGGAGTGTTCTGTATGCCTAGGGTATTACTATAAAGGTGCTTGTTTGAGTCAGTGGGTGATGGTGTCAGGGTAATTACAGCCAGGTGATGTGTGATCTTAAAGACCTAGTTAGTGCCCCAGGAGATTCAAAGATAGGGCTTCTTCCCATGCCTTTGCAATGGCACATTCTGAACTAGGGTGGCACTACTTACCAAATAGGAACAAAAGTGAGCGATTAAGGAGGACTGTATGTTCCAGTGCTTAGGGGGAAAACATTCCATATTAATCTTTTCTGATGTGTCCCTTTTTGTTATGTTTATATTTTTGTTGAGGTTCTTTATTCACTTAAAATGAAACTAAACCAACATTATTAGAATTGGACGTGATTTCTACTGATCTAAAAATAAAGCAACAATTAAAGTTATTTTTAAAAAGGAATTATAAAGGACAATAAATTAGCTTAGTATCTTTCTTTTATTTCTGTTTTTTTTCTGTTTATTCTATCTTAGGATTATTTGTAATAGATAATTCCACATCAAACTCAAGGTGAAATTAAAGCTGTGAAAGTTTTATGGTTTGAGTCCCAGTTGTGGCCACCAGTTCTTATGTGTAGAAAATATGCTTGAAATTGTATCTCAGTTGAATATTGAGACACAGGACTATCCTTTTCTGTAGAACTAAAGAGAAGATTAGAGACCATTTTTTTCCCTCCCTCTTTTTTAATCACATGATTAATGAATACTATTGAAAAAGATTTCAAAATATGATGAAGAATATCAAGAAAAAATAAAAATTCCCTCTGGCTATCTTCCTGTCTTACTCTCAAGTGGGAACCACTGTTAACATTTCAGTGTACAGATGTCCAAACCTTTTGCTATGCCTTTGCAAACAGAAACATGCAAACACACACACACACACACACACACACACACACACACACACACATACACTGCCACACACACACCCATCCAAAAATGTTATTTAGTCTTTATAAATGGGTGTACAATAATTATATGTCCTGTACATCTCTCCCTGTCAGTACATATAAAAATATGTAAGTTCCATTTAAATACAAAGTAAATACAATTTGAAGTTTTGCTGAAGCTGCCACCTCAATACATGATTCCGGATTGGAGTGAATAATAAGTAGTGACAGAAATTAGCCGGCCGGTTTCTGCCATAGCATGTGCCTTGGTTCTCTGGTTAAATGAGCCCCAAGAAGGAGTATGGGAAACTCCCACTATACTCCATCATTTTTGAAAAACTTGCACAGTGACAGACCCTTAGGGCTCTCTTCTTCCCAGTTTTAAAAGGATAAAAGACAGATTTTCCCCAAAGTCCTTGTCCTGCTGAGTCCCTACCCTGTTTTCTTCTGAGGAGCCCCACTCTGCTTGCTGCTGGGCTTGCAGAGCCTGGAGTTGAAGATTACGGTGTGCCTCAAGACCTAGATGTGCCATCTGGAGCCACTCACTCATTCACACATTCATTTATTCATATTCAACAAATATGTATTTATCATTAACCAGTATGGCAGACACTGAACATAGAAATGTGAAACAAACAAGCATGCATGGTCTGTTCAGTGCCAAAAAACATTACAGATCAGTGAAGAATACAAATGTGAACATAGAAAATTACAAGACAGTGTGAGTAGTACATTGACTATCACAGTGTGGAAGCTTCTGAGGCAAATCTGAGTGGGTGAAGGGAAGCTTCCTGGACAAGACGACATCTAATCTGAATACTGAAGGATTCTTAGAAATTAGCGGGTAAGCAGAGGTGTGGGGAAAAGGAGTGTTGGAGAAATAGGAGACTGCATACATGTCAAAGGTCCAAGAGTACCTGTCAGGGGCTAGTGGGGTGAAGCAAATGAAGTTAAACAGGGAAGATCTCTTTGGCCTAAAGTCCTCATCAAGAAGCTTGAGCTTTATTCTGAGAATCATGGGGACAATAGAGAAATTTTAAGAAGCAACAGGGCCTGATATGTAAGATTTATAAGATGAGAACATATGGGAAAGGGACAAAGACAACATTAGGATGCTGTTGGGGATGTGGGGGTGGGCAATAATCGTGACTTTAACCAGGGGGCTGACCATTTCATGAGTCATTTCTTGCCTTCTGTGAGCAAGTTTGCGCAATTGCTTAAGCACCAAAGTTGAATTTGACAACTTTGCGGAACCGCATAATCCCTGGGTGACATTGCAAAGCTGAACACGTATGATACAGAGGGTGGATAAATATCTGTGTCCATGGGGGATATACATGTGAGCATTCTTTGTTTTGTTTTGTTTTCAAGAGATAATTGCACCTGGGGCTGGAGCTTGCTTACCCTATCTTTTGGACTCGGAGTATGGTGCCTGGTCTATTTTCTACATGACTGGGCTTTACTTCAGAACTGACGAGTCGTATATCATTCCGATTGATTTTTTTTTCTTTTTTCTCTTTTTCCCCCTCTCAAATAAAGGTGGGAGGGTGGATGCAATAGAGATTGCTATGAAACATCAGGGCAACTCAACCCAAATATGCAATTATCAGGAGCCCCCTGAGTCTAGCTCTCCTGTCCTATCTTGTTTTGTCTACTCAGAGCTGAGATAAAGAAATAAAGGATTGAATGAGGTCAGTCAGTGGGTAAAGGACAGGAAAAATAGATAAGCAGCCCGGGCTTGGAGTGTTCTGATCTCTGTCAGAGAGGAATGGGGAGAAGGGGACATGGCAGAGGTATGGGATGACCAACCAGCGTCCTGGGCAGTGGAGTACAGCTAAGTCCTAAATTTGCCTACCCAAGCTTTCATGTCTTCCAAATTCTTGGATTGGATTTCATCCATGTCTTCTTTTTTAGCTTCTCTCCTCTTTAGTGCCATTCCAAAGGTAAAGACCCCAAAGCATAAGCATCAATTTTTATTAAAGCAGAAAGACTCAGACTGACAATGTGTACGTGTGTGCTCATGCACATTTTTAAAGCAGCCCTTTGTAAGGATGAGTGGATTTAGCAAAGTAGATGGGATTCTATCACAATAAAATACATGCCTCAGATTCAGCCTATTCGGTCCCTCGATTCTGCAAATTTTTTTTATTCTCTTTTCAAACCTTATACAATCCCTACTTCTTTCAATTCATTGATACAGTTCCAAGGTATTAGGATCTTCTGACAAAACAATCCTTCCAATATATGTGGGTTATTCACTCTCAAAGGAACTCGTGCCTGTTATAAAAGAAGTCTGAGAATTAAAAAAAGTGATAGTTAATATGCCTTAGCTGTAGCTATGCATGCCTTGATGATTAGCTCTGTCTTGTTTCAGCACACCTCACTAACCTCCCTCTGGAGATCAAGTATTGAGCGGGGGAGTATTGGCCTAGAGTTAAAAGCGATAGAAAAGATTGTAGACACACAATTGGTTAAAAATGAGTCTTTTTAAAAAAGAATTTCTTATGAAATTTGTTGGCTTCCAAAAATGGTGCGGTATGTGTTTGTGTGTGTGTGTGTGTGTGTGTGTGTGTGTGTGTATGAGATGGGAAAAAAAATACCAATGCATCAAAATGGACAGGTCATTTTGTTGAATATAACAAAACTCCTGAGCATTCAGAGATTAGGAGCAGTCATAATTTCTGGCTGCCATGCTTTATGCTAATGTGGCTGTCCTCTGTTGTACGCTTCTGCTGAGACAGCCCCTTTGCTTCTGCTTAATTTTCTCCCTTATGGTAGTGGTATGGGCTTGGGTATCTACAGTCAGCTTTTACCAATTTAACCGGCTGCCACTATAGGCCATTATAAATTATTATTCTTATTTAGCACTTGAATCTATAATTTATTTCTTTCCTTCATGTTCTGTAAAATATTGCTATAGACTTAAGTCTAAGTTAGCTATGTTTTTCCCTTCTTATGAATCCAAATCTGTCATTTCCAATAAGCTAAAATTTTGGATGCTAACCATTTGTAACCCCTTCAAGACTGACTGGTAAGTTAACAAGGAGCTTCATTCATTCATTCATTTATGCATACAATAAACATTTACTGAGCAAATATTTACAACACACAATGTTTTAGGTGTTGAAGGTAAAACAGTGAACAAAATTAGTGGGGAGACGTATATCATCCCATGACTAGAATTTATATCACTGGTACATCTGTCTTTCCTCTTATTTTCTAAATTGCATTCAATGGACATGCCATGAATAATGGCAGTGGACAAGCATGAATAACCCCCATATCCAATAATTTAAATATATCCCTCATCACTTTAGAAGGTGAAGCTTGTATATATTTTTCACACAAAGTATATCCCCCTGCTACTCAATGCAATGAGTGCCCATCGTACTAATACATAAGATTCTCTCAGTTTGTGCTCCATGTCAGAAATGCTGTACAAAATCTCAATCGTTGGCTGCAAAGCTTTCCCTAAAGATCAAATAAACAATGCACATACAAGTTCCTAACAAGAGTTCAGCAGGTTTTGTTTTTCTGAGGGGGCGGTATATTACTCTCCTACAGCTGCCTCTCAGAAAGGGATACATCTACAAGGTGTTTGTTAATGCCTCCTGCCATTAGAGAAGTCTCCTGGGTTGCTATCTAAATGAGAATTGTAGAGCAAATTGAAATAATGAACCCTTGGAAAAGTCATCTGGAAAAAGGACAGGCCGTAATGTTCACTTTAGCTAGGATTTTAAAATGCTTTATTATTGCTGAACTGAAGCCCCAGTAGCCATTCTGCTCTGGGCGCCCCCTGTTTTAGCTGATCTCAGGTTTATAATCCAATAATAATCTCAAATAATCTGATTCATTTAATGAAAATGTATTCTCCTATTTTAAGCTTGTACTCCAATTCCTTAAAAGTATATGTTTTATTGCATATGCTGTTAAAAACTATTTACTTAGCAGTTTCATTTTGTTTGCAGCCTCATTTCATTTTCTTCTCTAATTAGCAGATATATGCATCATCTCTTAGATAAAGCAAGATTATTTTTTCCTTCATTGGGTGGTTTCCTAAGGAAGAAGCTCATGGCGTCACTGGCTCTGGGTGTGCTGCATGCTTTCCCACACATTCTCACCCCACCACACTTTTCCTGTATGGTTGCTGAGTCTGGCTAATTTTGGTCCTTTCCCTAATTTAAGTTGCTTTCATTTAGCTCGGGTTGAGAGTGTGTCATACTTACGCTTACAGAGCTATAGAGTTTAGAGCTCAAAATGATGCTTCCCATTGAGATTTATGGATGCCACAATGGTGTCTACAAGAGGAAGCATATCGGAGTGATTTCATTAGCAAGTAACTGGAATTCCTGACCACTTATTTGGCAAGATGGCTGTTACATCTCCAGATACCTTCATAATTTGACAAAGACCAGACAGAAAAATAGATATTTCTCATAGTTCTCTTTTTATCAGGAAGGACAACATTTTCCAAAAGCCTCCCACACAAACCCAACCTCCAGTTGAATTCCCCTTATGTCTAATTGGTCAAAACTGGGCACTTGGTTACCCCTACATCAATCAACAGTAAAGGACAATGGGATTTCCATGATTATTATAGCCCAGTCATGAAGCATCCTTTGGGACTGGCCCATCTTCCTGAGCATAGAATTTGTCCAGTTTTCCCAATTCCTGAGCAAAATCAAAATTCAGTTAACAGGTAGAGAAGAATAGATGTGAGGTAGGCAACCACACAGTAGTTGAACAATCATCAGTGAGTCTCTAGGTACTTTCCATGTCATTTATAAGCATCAAAGCAGAGTTAGCTGTTTCGTCTTAAGATATTTTTCTAGTAACTATGTCATTTATTTGTTAGACTCCATCCTAGACCCTGATTCTCTCATTGCACATGGAGAGAGAGGCATGAGGAGATGTAGGGGAATCCTGGAGAAAAATGTAGGCAAAGGAGTATAGGGTGACTACATAATTTATAATTTAAATCAGCACACTTTTGAGAGTCAAAAAGGGAGCTGTGAATAATTCTTCCAAGTCAACTGGTATAAATTATCCTAGGCAAATTAAAATGTATAGGAAAGTCAGGTTTATATAAGGGAATCTATTTTTTAAATGTTATGGAGAAGCTTGAGTTAATTTTTTTTAAAGTTTTCTTAGGTGGAGAAAATGCCACATTCATTTAGGACTATAGAAAATTTTAAATTTATATGAAAACTTTTTTATGTTTAATTTTGTTTAAACCCTAGGTTATATGAGATATGAGAAAATAAGAGTAATATGAAAAGTACACTGACTTTTTAAACCCCTCAGACCTTGCCAGCTCTTCTATGATGAAATTGGAAAAAAATAATGTTAGCATATAGAAAATCAAAATGTTGCATTTGGGCTTATGTTCACTGGAAAACTATAAATGTTTATCTTTTTCTTTTACCCAATGCCTGTGCCAAGTCTTCCTCTTGTCTTTGTCAAGTCTTGTAACTTGCCAAGGCTTAGCTATCAGTGATGTTTTTGTAGTAAGGATCTTTTTGGTCTTGGCTGTGACAAAAATGTGAAAAACAGCATTTTGCAAGAGAATAACCAATACAGAATAATAATCTTCCATAGACAATCTGTGTTCAAGTTCATGAATGAGACGTGAATGGTCATGTTAGAGGAAGGGGAAAACCATTGATTTTTCCCTCAAAGAGTATATTCTAGGATACTTTTTTTTCCTATATGTAGTTCAATTTTGTATTTTGCTCCTGTGCTGACAGAATGTTCTCTGTCAGTCATAATAAAGGCGAAACTTTTCATTGAAACAGACCACTGAATCTCTTTTAGCAACTGCAGTTGACAGTCTGTACGTGTCTGAAGGAATGAGAAACATAAGAAAACTAAACACATTCACATCTAAGGTAGTATTTTCCAAATTGAATATTGATATTGAGACAGTAAGAGGAGTTACTCTGAAATCCCCAAATCATCTCCATCTTCCACTCAATTTCAAGTTAATACTAATGTAAAGCTTTTATGAATAGCAAAGACACCTGTACTTCCCTAGCTTTGTAATCTTTAGTCTCTCTTTCAGGCTACTTAAACAACATGTTTCAGTTTCTTGCTGCTGCTTCTTGGTCCAACGTACCCTTTATCAAATGATCTATCAAAGTGATTCATACTAACATGATGCTTTGATTTCTAATTTATGTGTTCAGGTCTTGAATCTTAGAAATGAATTGTTACTGAAGACCAGCTTTCTATCAAGAGTTTAACAGAAACCCCATATCTGAACAAATCTCTAGTGCCTCATAAAGAGTTTATTTCCTGGTTTGCAGAGCTGCTAATCTATGGGTTACATTCAGTCTAGGCTATCGGAAAGAATAGGTCAACCCTCAGGACTTGATAGTATTGTCACTTAGATGGTAAACAAGACATGAAATACCTTGTCACAGAGCTAAACACCCCAAAATGAGGACATGAAACCCCTTACCTTTGGGCACAGTCAAAGGTTGCTGTGTTAAATCATGTCATGTTTCTGGCATTTCTGGGCTCATTACTTATAGGTTGTTTGTGGCTCCTAGACAGCATTCTGTTTGGTTCAAAAATTGCAGAAAAAAAGATAGATCTTGTGGATTTATGTGGATGTCGACACAGAAGCTCTACTGCTAAAACATCTCCAGCTGTCCATAATTAACAATCCCCCGATCTTTACATTTGTTTCCTAGAAGGCAGGTAAGAAAGTAGGTACACCCAGTACTTTAGACGGTCAAGATGGGAGGATCGCTTGAGGCCAGAGCAAACTTAATACTCCAGTAAAATATAACAGATCCAGCTATCTAAAATCTGTACCCTGGAAGAACTGGCTATTTTCTGTACCGTGTTCTTGATACACAGCCAACAGCCTAGCAAGTAAGTAGCCATGTAACAAAGGCAGGGAGGGCTTCAGGGGTAGTGGATTTTCACGGCCTCATTCCTTATAGTTAGTGCCCTGTTATTGTACTTGTAGAATGAGTCTGAAGTTGTTAGACCATTTATGAGTAAGAATTGCTCCTTCTCTTTATTTCTCCAATTCAAGCTTAAATTATCCTAGAGTTTTCACCTTCCAGACTGGCAGGAAATTCAAAGATTTGCTTTCCTTACCATGGGGTCATGTGTGATTCCCCACCTAGTCATGACAGAAAGTTGTGATGAAGACAGTGATTCTTTGTTCACAGTGGAATCATCTTTACTGTGGCTCTTTTGGTTCTGGATGCTTTGGGCCATGCTGGTGCCCTCTGCTTCAAGCACTACCACTGCAGGTGTATTCATGACATATAGTCAGCAATGTTCTCTCTGACCACCTGACAGCTTCTGTAAACAGCTGTATCCTAAGTGCCGTATGAAAGCAAAGCACTGCTCTCTGCCCCTTTTATCCCTCTTTGAGAGTTGAAATAAGTCACCCTCTGCCCCACAAAAAAAGATATGTTAAAGTCCTCACACATGGTACCTGTGAGTATGACCTTGTTTGGCAATGGAGTCTTTGCCAATGTGATTAAAATGTAAGTTAAGATGTGATCATATATAAAATGGGGAGTATCGTGGGCCCTTAATCCAATATGATTAGTGCCCTTAAAAGAAGAGAACAAGAGGCACAGAAATAGACATGTACAGAGCAGAGAATGCCATGAGAAGATAGAGACACACACAGGGAAAATGCCATGTGATGGTGGAGGCAGAGATTGGAGTGGTGTATCTATACGCCAAGATGCTCCAAGGATTGTTGGCAATACCAGAAGCTAAGAGAAATGCACAGAACAGATTCTTCCCTGGAGCTTTCAGAGAGAGCATGTCTTTGCTAATGCCTTGATTTCAGACTCCTGGTCTCCAGAACTGTGAAAAAATAAATTTCTGTTGTTTCAAACCACGCAGTTGGTCATGGCAGCCTAGAGAAAGAATACAGTTCCCTTCTTTCTCTTCCCTGGTGCAGATCTTTTTGTTGTTCTTACCCAAAGCCTTCTCCTCTCTATCTCCACCTGCCTGGGACAACTTAGCCCAATCCCTCTATTGAGTATTTGGGAACACAATGCTGGCCACTCTTCCTGGGATCAGAGAGGATAAAGAAAATACTAGTATAACGTCTTTTTCTTGTTTTCTCATCCTGTTATACTTAACATTCTCAGGAGGATACGTGTTGGCAGTTCCCAAGGTCAAACTTCCTGGCCTCCTGACTTTGTTGACTCTGGGTTGTTCTTCACAGAAAATGTCCCTTAGAAATTAGACTTGTTTATTATTTTCAGCAAATGTTTACTGAGTACCTCTAATGTGCCAGGCAATAGGGGAAATGTACTCTTAGTCTTCAATGAGCCAACAATCCAGAGGGACATAAAGAGTTATATAGACATAAAGTGTTACAGGAACTCACAGAAGGTGTCAGTAGATTTATAAGGGAAAAGGAGTGGGGAGTGGTCATAAAAATCTTTATTTAAAGGTTATTTTAAGCTACATCTTCAAGGATGAGCAGGGTTTTATTAGGCTGATTAGGAAAGTACATCCTAGGACATGAAGTATTAGGGTAAATTACATGACAAGTTTGAAAAAGAAGGAATTAGTATGCATGGTTGAATTATGGGGTGGGTAAAAAATGGTAGTATGTGAGAAAAAGGTGAATTAAGATCAGATTGTGAAAAATTTAGGAATGCCTACTATGGGCCAGGTTCTGTGTTAGTTGTCTTTTAATACATTGTAATATCAGAATCTGAAAGGTAATTACCTGTATTATATAGTGGACAAATCTGAAAATCAAAAGACACAGGGAATTTGTTCAAGAAATTCAGATTGTAGGTGGTTGAGGCCAGAGTTCAAGCTAAGCCTAAGTCCTGAGCCCCTGTTCCCCCCACTACACTGTGCTACAAAGAGAAATGCGGGGTTCTTAGGGGTTCTTGAGAAAGAGAGTGGCGATGGTATGGCCCAGGTGGAGGACTTCCTGGACTTCGGAGATGAGATGCAGAGTGGCTGTGGCAAGACAGGAAGGAGTTGATGTGGGGGCTTAAAAAGAGGAATGCTCAAGTATTTGCTCAAGTTTGATGATCAATTCATTGATCGATGGTTGAAGGGACTGAGAAAGAAGAATATTGACTGTAAGGTTCCTGGTTTGAGTAATGATTGAGGATGGTGCTGTTCCCCAAGGTGAATTAGAGACAGGAACAACATATTCTGGAGAAAAGATAATGAGTTTGTTTTTAGCTGCTTTGAGTTTTAAGTGCCTGGTGGAAGATGTCCAGCAGACAATTGTAAATTTTGATCTGGAGTTCAGGAGGGAAGTTGGGGCCAGAGATTCATTTGTGATTCATCAACATGGTAGTACAGCCAGTGACCTTTCTTGAAACACAAATCTCATTTCTGTCATTCCAGTGCCTAAGTCTTTGCAACAATTACATGGAGCTATTAGGGAAAAAAAAAAAAAGACCTACATTCTTAACATGACTTTTAAGGCATTGTTTGCTTTGGTCCTGCCTATATCTCTAGCCTCATCCTGGGTTTTATTCTTTCTCAGGCTCAAGCTCTACATTTTAGTTCTCAAACATGTATGTCAGGTTCCTTTCTAACTTAGTTAGCTCAGCTCAGAATGTACCCCTCCAACATACATATACACCTGTATATAAATATATACACATATGTGTACACACCAGTACACACATGCAAATCTACCCACATGCATGCACACATACACAAGCAATAAACATATGCACACATATGTGTACACACATGCATGCATTTATGTGTAAACATTATGTCCACCCATATATGCCACTGTATGCACATGTGAACACTCATGTACCTGAACATCACTTTCACCTAGTGAGTTACACTGTCCATAGACACTCACCTGAAACATTTTTTTCCATCAAAGAAGTCTTCCATGACTTCACAGTAGAGTAGGTCCCTGTTTTTCTTTTATGCTGTAACACTTATTGAATTGTGTTGAATAGTTTGTACTTTAGTTAGTTCCCCCTTCATTAGAATAGAAGCTCCATCTCAGCAGGAGGTACTCACATATTTTCCTAGCCTCTAGCACATTACCTGGCATGAATGAGCAATACAGTTTATAAACTATAGGCACACATGAATGGATGAATGAATAAATGAATGTGGCTATATGAGTATAGATGGGATATAGTGATATAGTGAACATATAGGCGAAAAATAGGCAGGACACAGGAATATCCTGCCCTCTCCACAAGGGACTTCCAGCACACTTGTTCTCTTCTTTTTTTTTTTTGACAGAGTCTGGCTTTGTTGCCCAGGCTAGAGTGTTGTGGCATCAGCCTAACTCACAGCAACCTCAAACTCCTGGGCTCAAACGATCCTCCTGCCTCAGGCTCCCGAGTAGCTGGGACTACCGGCGTGTACCACCATGCCCGGCTAATTTTTTCTATATATATATTTTTAATTGTCCAGATAATTTCTTTCTATTTTTAGTAGAGACGGGGTGTCGCTCTTGCTCAGGCTGGTCTCGAACTACTGACCTTGAGACATCCACCCACCTCGGCCTCCCAGAGTGCTAGGATTACAGGCATGAGCCAGCGTGCCCAGCCACTTGTTCTCTTCTGTAATAAAGATTATGCTTTGGTAAACTTTGAAGTCTTCCCTTCAAACTTCTTGACCTCTAACAGGAAGACGGAGTTTTCCATTGATGCTCTGGGTCAGATTGTACAGAAAATACAAGAGAGCTAGGCAGCCTTTTCTATTTGTGTCTGAATTGTCTCATTAATTGATACCAATGTTGAACTAATCAACTTCTCATTAGGACTCCTCATTAGATGGCTATTTCTCCCTTTTACCTGCTAGTGTGGAGTTTAGAACATTTAATCATCACTTTCTTATTTATCATTTAAAGGAAATTCACCTTCCCCCTAGTGATCACTTCCTAATTTTTCCGGATTTTGCAAAAACTTTAATGTTATGATTGGGTTTTATTTTTTCTTGGGTAAGCCTTTAGCAATTGCTTCATCCAGCATTTCAAAGTTATGTTTTAGTGAACTGGGGAATCCATTCATCAGGGTTTTATTTTGCCAGCAGTCATTTATTGCAGAGAATATTTCAAGAATTTTCATGGTGCTTCATGTCTGGGCTCAGTTGCTCGTTTGGCCAGAATATGTTGAGACCAAAATAGTGGTTTATTTCTTATTTAAGTAATATGGCTTTTCTTGTGATCACAATAATAGGAACCTTTTATTTAATCTAAGATAGGCACTTTTCAGATAGGTGCTTTTAATTGTAATGAAAACTGGATGAAAAGAGTGACTTGATGTGGCACAGATATGCTACCATCAGAAAAAATAATCCACAGTCAGGTCAGCAGCATCACTTTTACTTATGAACACCACTTTAATCTCTTATGCAAAGGTATTATCTTTACAGACCATCTCCAGTCAGTGAAATAATTTCAGTCACATATGAGCCACCTACTTTTCCATAAAAATATCCTGTCGTGAGCTTTTTTACACAAGAGAGGATGGTTTTTCAAATGACTTCTGCATTTTTTAAATTTTGCACACTATATATATGCTGAAGAAAGGGCATTAAAGCAATATTCATCCCAAAATATATTAACACATTTATTTTGTTGGAGTTTTAGTGTTCATTCATTGAACTCTCCTGGCTCCTCTGAGCTTTACCCAATTGATAAAATTGTTCAAAATGGGCTTCTTTAGAATTTGTCTTCTTTCCCAAGCATTTCTCCATGTTTCCTCCCAGCCCCAAATTCCTACCTGTTTTCTGGCAGAGCTGGACAAACATAAGCCTTCTTTCAAGTACTGAGAGAAGGTTTGCTAAAGGGCTGAGCCACATAAGGAGTGAGGAGAAAAAGCTGCCTCAGAGGAACAGTGGAGAAACACAGGCTTCCAGTTACACCTGACACCAGAGAGAATCCTAGAGGTGATGGACAAGGGGACTGGTCCACAACAGAAAGAGTTAGGGATTTGAAATAAGTTCCCAACTCCTGATGATAATATGTATGCTCATGTCTTTACTCTGGCTTTTCTTTCTTCTCTAATGATTATCATCATTACTACTATTACTACTGCTTTCTTCCTTGTCTCCCTTTCTAATCTATTAGATCTTAAGCCTTTTAAAGACAAAGGGTCAGTCCTGTCTTGATCACCACTATATACCCAATAATTAGCACATATTAAGTGCTAAATAGTATATGGAGACAGTCTGTTCTGTTAAATATTTTGAATTAACCTCTCCCTTTTCTGACCTCTATCCTTTTTTCTTCCCCTTCACTATGGTAGCATAGACTTTTTTTTTCCTTACGTCCTTGAGGTTAATACATTTCAGGTTTATCATCTCTAGTTGGGCATCTGAGAATGTAATGATGTCATAATTTATAATCTTCCAACAAAATAGCCCTAAACTTCTGTAGGCTTGGGTTGAAACTCAATTTAAGGATTGGAACCCATTTTGGCAGTATAGATATTTTATCTCAGAAACATTTCTTCCTTTCAATGGAATGAAAAGCTGTAAGAACTGCTTATACCCAAGCCCAGATTCTTTAAATGTGTTTCTTACTCTTTTCTTTTCATATCTTTTGTACTAGATAGGAATTCTGCATTTCTAATATTAAAAAAGTTAAGTAAAAAGAGAAATAAAATGAAAACCAAAAACATGAGCAAAAAATATCAAACTAATAAAAAATAAGGGCATACTTGAACTACACCAAAGTGAGTTTTCATTTGATCCTGCCACATGATTGCTTGCCCTTACCTTCTTCTGAATACATCATATAATTAAAATGAACAAAATTTAAAATATTTCTAAAATTTCCATTAAATTTGGGAATATCATATAAAACTTACCATAATTGAGTGTGCTTCATTCACCTTATAGAACATTGTTTTAAATAGGACAATTGAAAGGCGTATAAAATTCACCAAATAGAATTTCTTCATATACAATAACCAGGGGTTTCAAGCAAAGGTATATAGGAGAGAATGTTTATAGTGAACACAAATATTTAATGTAGTGTATTTTTATCTTTGTTCCCAAATATAAATGGGTCTTGCTATCTAAGACTTAATTATCTAACTTGTGATAAAAAAATGTAGATGAATAGGTAGACAGAGATAGAAATAGGTAATTTAGATAGATACATATATACACAGATGGCTTCCCTATTCAGATATAGGAAGCAAAGTAAATGTGTACTAATGAATGAAAAAGGAGAATAATGAGCCCTCTATTTCATCACGAACTATGCTAGTATTGTAATAGCTTATATTATTCTGCTGGACCTAACGGACCTCCTTAGCTAAAATACATTGTAAACGTCATTTAATACAACTCTCTTATTTTACTATTAAGGCTATGGAGGACTTGAGAGAGCAGAGACCAGATACACCCACTTCCTAAATCCAGTATGAGGGTGATTCCTAATGTTAACAGGCCAAGAGAGGAAATTCATTCATTTTATTCAACTCATCCCCCCCCCCCATTTACCTGCAGTTTATTGAGGGTCTTATTATAGGGTAGATGGTGTTCTAGGCATAAGGTATACAGAAGTGAACAATCATACCATGTCTCTGATGTTAAGGAACTTATATTTTCATGGTAGAGTCTGGCAATATATATAGTACACGAATATGGAAATAAAGAGTTATAGACTGTCACTAGCTCTACAATGAAAATCAAGAGGATATTTGATAGATGATAACCGGTTTGGAGGAGGAATTTTTATATAGTGTAGTATTCTCTAAGGACACTGAAGTTGAGAAGTGAAGGCTGAGAAGTGGCCGGCCATGTGGTAAATGTACAAGCTTTGAGGGGGATTAATGCTTGGCAAAGGGCGAAAGTGGTAGCAACAAAATTGGCGAGGCAGCTGACCAGAGTCTGCAGGGCATTGAAGTCCATGGTAAGCAATTAAGATACAATTCCAAAGGCAATGGGCAACATCGATGGGTTTAATTGGGGAAATGACATAATCTGATTCATATTTTGGAAGGGCACTCTACCTATTTTATGAAAAATCAACTGTGGGAGAGAGAGATAGAGAGAAAGAGGAAAAATTATTTAGTAAGCTTTTATGAGGAGGTTTGGAGATAAATTGATGTGTTGAATATATTTTGGGGATAGTGCTAACAAAATCTGGTAGTTCACAGATAGGGAGGGAGAGGATTAATGAAAAGGGAGAAATTGAGAATGTCTACTTACTTTTTGACTTGAGAGGCTCAGTAGATGATGGAAGCGTTTACTGAAATGGGGAAGACTGGTATAGAAACTGAAATATGCTTAGGCTAGCATTTACATTTTATTTGGCTTGGATTGCCTACTGGAAGTCAAAAAAGATTAAGTCTTACCTAGAGCCAAATATATATTTTCTTTTCATCGGGACCAAAATGAATGTGCCAAAGGAAATTATGAAATATCAATGATATTCTCTCCATGTATTGTAAACAAAATAGTAAATTAATTTTCAGGGTGGTTGGAGGTCATCTTGGGAACTGTATATGGAAGGGATAGGTGTATGTGTCATTGTATTGTGAGTGGTGCGTGAGCATGTGCATGTTAATGTGTATAGGATAGAATATCCCTATGAGCCTTTAAAAGTGGGTGTCCTTGGATTAGGTGGCAGTTTAAGGTAACCTTATATTTTCAAGGTTGATTTTTAGAAAACCTTAATCATGTTTTTCCCCAAACCATTTTCAAAAACAGTACTGTATGTGAAGACTCATGAAATTATAGACTAATTCTCTTTTGCTTACAATGACAATAGTCTGTTAAGCATTCACCATCAGTAGATGTTTTGGGAACTTCAAGAATGTGTTTATTATCTCAGGTTTTGGTGCACAACACACACACACACACACACACACTCACACACACACACACTCAATCATCTATGCTAGTCTTGAGTTAAGACACATTGTAAGTTCCAGTGGGGTTAAAGGAATGCACATAGGGAACTGCAAAGAGTGTTTTGGGGACAGCTCATGTGGACTCATGGTGTGGGCCAACCTTCAAATTGTACTGTCCTCTATACCTTCTAGATCCACTCTTGTATCATCTAAATGATGTGCAGTCATAATGCTGCCTTCAGAATGAACTAAACTGTCTTCCTCCAGTGGGAATGTGAGTTCCATGAAGACACGAATGTCACTTTGGCCTCTTTATTCACTGACTTATTCCCAGTATTTAGGACAGTGCACAGTATATAGTAGGAACTTAATAAATATTTGCTAAGTGGATGAATGAATTTGGCACTTGTTTTGATTACAAGTGATATGATCTAGAGTTTGGCTAATAGAACTGTGTTAAAGTCAACTTCCCCATTTGGATGGTTGGTCTGTGATTAGGTAAATGTTGACATAAGCAGAAGGTGAATGAAGAATATCTGGGAACTCTACTATTTTTATAATTCTTCTATAAATCAGAAATTATATTCAAAAGTTGTATAGGGAATTGAGAATGGAGAAGGGAAAAGTGGAAAAGGATATGACAGGGTGAAGACCATCATCTCTGGAATAATACAAGAAGACAAAGTATGGGCAAAGGGGCAAGAAAGCACTGATGTGAGCGCAGGCAGTTTGCCTCTGTAAGGCCAAATAGAATTTGACTGCTACTCAATCAACTTTTGTGAAACCCTCAAAAAATCTTCAATTAAAATCTCAAATACTCACTGTCTACCATGAAATTCCATCAGTTGCTGTCTTTCACCTGTGCCCCTTAGTCCACCCCCCTGACAGCTGCTGGTGACCACAGCATACAGCCATGAATTCTAGATCTACCCTCCCTGCTTAAAGTTTACTAACAAGTTTAAGATAACAGAGTTTAACTGGATAATTTCTTTTATAATAAGGTGACTCAAAAAAAAAAAAAAGAAAAGAAAAGAAAAGGAAAAGGAAAACTTTAGAGAGAAAAAAAAATGGGCAGCCACCAAAATCATTTTATGAAGGGAACAAATACCTGTAAGTTAATCTATTGTTCTCAACAATCTGCTGTTAATAATGGAAAAGGAATCCAGTGTATGCATGATGACTAAGTTATCTACTCAAAACTTTCAAAACCAGAAGACTAAAGAAGTTATAGTCCATTTTAAGCAATATCCACAAAACCTAATATACTCCACTTCTGAGTAATCATTTAATTATGGTATTTTATCATTTTATTTTTAAAAAATACTCTGAGTACATAAACATGACTAAAATATCAACAGATTCTTTCTTCCTACGCCTAACCATTAATCTTACATGTTCCAAGAGAAAATGTTTAAAAAGTAACCCTTTGTGGAACTAGCTCTTCTTTTTGGAGCTGTAGGCCTCTCTTTTTTCCAGCCTCCTCCTTCTTCCATTTATTTTATCTTACTTGTCACCTTGCAGTTATGAGTATTCCAGCATGTGGGAGTGGATTGGTGAGGGAAGGAAAAAAGGATGCATTTTGCATTCAGTTGTACATCAGCTTTGAAGGCTGGCTGGCAGCAATATTGTGGACAATAGATCTTTCGAACAAATAGACCCTTGTCTGTTCCTTCCTTCTGTAATTGTTGGCAGAGTTCTCTGTTATGTGTCTGGTTTCTTGAAACTTTGAATGAATAAACTAGAACACAGGATTAATGTAAAGAACTGGCATCTTTGTTGACTTATTCAACAGACTGTGTGTTCATGGAAAAGAGAAATAAGCACTTTCAGAAGTGTTGTTTGCATGTGTTTGGAATTTTAGAGTTTAAACAATGTAAAATGCAATACCTTGAAAAAAGCCAGGCTAGTCTGTGGACTCTGTAAAGTTTACTTTCTGAATAAAGATACCCTATTGACCATAAATGAATAAAACAAGAGCAAATGAACGTAGCATAGCAGTACCTGTTAGCATATGGACCTCACATAGACCGAAATATGCAGTGATTGAGCTGAAATGTCATAGGATTTACAGCCAAGCTAGGTGAGCACCTGTCTGTAGTAGAAGGGCAATGATGAAAAAGATTAGGGAAAAGTTTAAGTTGACATACAATTTTCCCACCTGGAGAGGCTGGGCATTGTTAGATAAAATTCATATGGTACAATGGAGTGATAAATGTGTTGTTTCCACTAGATCAGGCTTTTTCAACCTCAGCACTATTGACATTTTGTGTCAAATAATTACTTGCTGTGTGGGGCTGTTCTGCACATTGTAGGGTGGTTAACACCATCCCTGACTTCTGCCCACTAGATGCCAGTAGCACTCCCCTCCCACTTGTGAAACCAAAAATGTCTCCAGACATTGCCAAATGTCCTCCGGAAGTCCAAAATCATGTCTGGTTGAGAATCATTTCAGTAGACCAAGGCCTATATTGACCAGAAGGAAGTTCTATATCATTAAAAACAGATTTAATATTTGGGTTTGTACCAAATCCAGAAATAGTATGCCACGGCAGTCTAACTTGAGGCATCTTTGTTCATAGGAACTTTTGAATGTCTCAGCCATGTGAGCAAACAGTAAGTAAAGCAGAATAGCCCGTTGCCAGTCCAACAGTTATCCAACTCCTCCATCAGTTATCTCCAAAGATAGACTTCGTATCTTTAGTCTCTCTGTCTCCATTGACTTCTCCCCCTGACCATCATTTGATTGTCTCCTTTATCCTAAATTAATTAGAATTCCTCTTGCCAATACAAAGTTATAAATTTGCTTTATTTTCTCTCTTCACATCATGACTAACTTGCTTGAAGAGTAGACCTCATTCTCTGCCTCCACCTCCTCACTGCCCACTTTCTGGAACATGTGCCAATTTGCCTTTTTTCTCCCCTATTGTCACTACTAAAAGTGGTCCCCCAAATGCTACAGTCCGATATCCCAATGATCACATTAATGGAACTTTTCCTAAACTCATCTTTTTTGACATCCATGCAACTTTTTATACTCTTGATCAGTGGGTTTCAGACTTTATTGTGCATCAGAATCACTGGAGGGTTTGTTAAAACACAAATTTCTGAGTCCCACACTCAGAATTCCTAATTCAGTTGGTCTGTGTGGGGACTGAGAATTTGCACTTCTAGTAAGTTTCCAGGTGATGTCCATGCTATTGGTATGGGAATCACAACTCAAGAGCCGTGTCTTGTTTATTCTTTTCTTAAGTGCTTTAGTTGGCTTTCATGATACCATAGTTTCCTGTTCTTGATTCTCATTGATATTTTTGGTCACATTTTCTCATTTCCTCTACTCCTTACCTCTAAATTACATGGTGATTTTGGACCAGGGCAATGTTCCCGTCCCCTAGCCCCAAAAATTTGGCTGTGTTGGGAGATGTTTTTAGTCATCATAAATAATGGGCAAGGGAGAGGAGGACAGAAGGGGATCAGCTGCTACTGGTACCTAGTGGATAGAGGCCAGGAATGCTACTAAACATCCTACAATGCACAGGGCAACTCCCCAAACAAAGAATTATTCATCCTGAAATGTGAATAGTACCACAATTGAGACACACTGCTCTGAATGGAACCATTCTTCAAGGAGAAGGTCCTTATCTTTTCTTCAGTCTATACCTCTTTCTTGTTGACCTCATACATTCTGGACTTCAACTCTCATGTCTCTGGAAATGACTTCCAGAGTTATTGTCTTTAAATATGATATCATTCTTGTGTCTGGCCTAGATTTCCAGCTGCCTGATAAATATCAGCTTAATGAGCCATAAGCATCTTAAGTTTAATGTGCCCAAACTAAGTGAATCCTTACAGTAAGAGACTTCTTTATTTTCATTACTGGTAATTATTTGATAAGGTATGTCTGTACCTCTTTTCACCTTTATAATTTGTACAAATGCTAAAGAACAATTCTATGACTCTTTCAAGAAGGATAAAATCAGAGTATGGTTCAGAAATACCACTGTGGCAACAATTTGAGGAATTCACAGAGATTCAGGAAAATCAAAAGATCCAACCCATGTAAGATTATCTGGCATTTTGGTTGGCCATGGAGAAATATATCCCTTTATTCCAAATGAAAGAAAATTCATCTGCCTGCCTAAATGCAGTCTAGTATTGCTTGGAGAAAATACTAATCTGGCACTTTATGCTTCAGACAAAGAAAGCATATAAAGATATGCTCTTTTCACGAATGATGACAATGATGATGTGATGAATCTTTACATTATATTTGTTTTACCAGAAACTATTATATATTTTGTCTCTCAGTAGAATGCCATGTACATTGTTATTACTGGTACTAACACTACTACTAATAATGGCCACCATTTTGTAGCACTTACTAAGTGTCAGAGCAAGTACTTGTAATGCCATCTTATGTATAGTAAGCCTATATGGTAGATTTTATTATTGTAACCCTTACACACCCGCAGAAACTAAAGACTAAAGAGGATGAGGGATATACTCAGGGTCACATAGATCACAACTGGTAGACTTAGGATTTGAAGGCAGACTGTCTGTCAACCAAACTGATGCTTCCAAACACTATTCCGATAGTACAAAATTCAATTGCTATGGGGACATGATTCTCAGAATCTGGTCTTCTTGAATAATCAGACCTATCCTCCTCAGAATCTAAGCCCTGGGTGCAGAAGGAAAGACTGTCTAGCTCATCCCTTGAGACTCCAGGAAATGATGGGGGTGGTCCTTTGCTACTAAGAGAAGCAGTACAGATGGCTAATGGATGGAGACACAGGGGAGAGATTTTCTTTGTGGGAGTTCATTACAGGGACATCTGTAGACTTCTAACTCTCTCCTACATACCCTTTCTCTTTCATAGCTTACATATCTAGGCTGTAATGAATGCAAAATTACTACAGCATTTCGTTCTGCCAGGCTGACCGCATTATGGATACACTATAGTCATAAAGCTCTGGCTTAGTTATTGTTTGCAAGTTCAAGACTCCTGTGAGGCAGGGAGGTATGATGTTTGGCTACAGTTCCAAACACAGTGAATGGCTGTTTCCTTTTATAAACAAGGAAGCCAGCCTCCTTTCTGGAGTGGATATTGTTTCAAACACTGATGGAGTAATCCCTTCTTATTTCCTCCTTAATGGTGATGTTTCTCTGGTGTGTGAAGGGTCTTTAAATGAACATTAGGTTGTAGATACCAGAAAAGCATCATTTCACATGAAATAATTACAGAAGTTTGAGGAGACTTTGTTTTCACTCCAACATCCTTTTGCCTTGATAATATTTGATTAAGACACAGCAAAAGATATACCAGGGTGGAAACATAATGGTCGATGACAGATAAGAGCATGAGACCATAGTGATTCTCAGACTTTGGTATCCTCTCTCTTCCTTCTTCTTCTCCATGCCTTTGCAAAGATTTCTGCAGCTCCCATCCTACTATAGCTGGTGATAATCCTTACTGGAGAATACAAACGAATTGGTTTTGGTAATAATTTACATACCTTTGTCTATTGGGAGATTCTGATATTCATTCATTCAGTGAAAAGTATTGTGAGTTTGTTCTAGGCATCATTCTAAGCCCTGGATACAAATTAGGGTATAAGACAAACACGGTTCCTGTCCTAGAGCTTACATTCTAGTAATATTTGTCAGAAAGCAGCCACATGTGTTACGAAGGGTTGCCCAAGTTTCTCATGTATTCTCTACTTTACCCTACATATCCCTCCACTATTTCATATATTTCACACAAGATCTCAGTATATAGATAATTGTCCTTTTTCCTATGATATTGTCTACATAGAGGAAAGGACTGAGGTAGAAATAAGGTACTACAGAAGGGTACAGAGTGTCTAGCTTTTTAAAGTAATTGCAAAAATAAGAGTGATATTGGTTATCAGAACATGTTCATATTTCATTACTAAGCCAGTAACAAGAACTATGGACACACGGACATGTTCTGGATCTTAGATGCTTTAAAGGAAACGATCATTAGCTGTCCCTAAAGGAATTTTATTATATTTCCTGGAATCAATGGGCTTTCTCTTTTGAAAAGCATATGCAGAAACAAATTTTTAAGTGTATTTTTAAAGCTGCACAGACAGAAGTAGCTGATGGATGAGGGTGAAGAAGGGCTAGTAGCAAAAAAAAAAAAAAAAGCATTTCCAGTATTTGTCAGAAGCCAGTTATTAATCCATCAGCATTGGACAGATCAAAGGAGACACCTCCTCTCAAGGTGAGTCATTAAGAAAAGAAAAATAAGAAACAGTCATTGTTGGGGTTGACAGAGAAATGATCCCACCAAGGCCTGGACTATTCCTGGAGAAGAAATGATACTCAAGCCTGGTTGTGTGTGCTCAGAGGGAAAGAGACGTTACGTGGTAGAGTAGGGATGTGCAAGTAGCAATAGCAATGAAGAAGGAAAGCTTTCTCTTTGGATTTGCTTGTGCAAAGCAGCAAAATCATTCCAAAGATGTAGGGCACAGATTTCAGCGAAAAAATTAGGGGCTGACCCGTGCTGAGACCCTAGCTTTTCAGTAGAGAAATGGTGAATCCTGCCCCACTGGGGCACAAAAATCATTCACATACATCAGCTGAAAACGAAAACATAATGAATCTTTTCTCAGCAAAATCATGCCGTTATCTCTGATTTTGGTGTCATTTTTTTTCCAGGGAACATAGATAATTTTATAGCCTTATTTTGCTCATGAAAGTTTCGGCAAAAAACAAAGTTCACTTTGTTGTGCTATCGAATACTGTTCATTCTATCATCCCAGGTACTCTATCAATATATATAACTATTATGTACCCGTATATTAATAATTAAAAATTTAAAAAATTAAAAAATAAGACAACAAGAGTCATTGCATATTTTTGGCTTTCCATATTCTGTGCCCAGAGTAGGCCTGTGCATCCTGAAACTTCCTGTATTGAATGGAGTCATGTGATCATTTCCAGCCAATGAGCCCTGAAAGGGAGTGGCATTCCAGGCCAAGCATTTAAGTGCTGGTGTAAGACCCATAGAGCTCTTATTTTTCCTTTTCCATGGCTACCAGCAATTTTCAGATGGTGTCCATTCCACCAGCCTCAACCCTGCAGTGCAGAACCATGGCAACATACAGCAAAGCCTCCAGCTCACCCACAGTAGACAAAAATAGACCTTTATCATTGCAAACCATTTCGGACTTATTTGTTACTGCAGCATAGTCTGGCTGTCATAGCATTTGGTTAGATGGATACAAGTGTAAGAAGTTTACTTTTCCTTAACGAATCATGGGAAAGAGTTTATATAATGTCATAAACCTTTTTTCATAACCCAGATTATACCTGGAGTCCTATCTGTGGGCTGCAATTTCTCAAAGACATTTTGTTTGTTCCGGTTTGGTCCTGGAAGACTTAATATTAATTTAAAATAAAAAATGCAATGCTAATAGAGACGTGACAAAGTGGAGACATGCTGTTACTGGATAGATACTTTAGTATCCGAGCATCTTTTGTGCATATAGAGGAGCAATCATCACTATCTGTACTTGGTTTAGTGCTCAATTTATTTAAATCATATTTCTAAAAAGCAAAACTTACAAAATCCAAATTTCTTTATTTAAAACTTTACAAAGATGGTAAATTTCTCTTCAAAATTTAAAATTCAAGCAAAAATAAAAAATGATTTTGTTGTTATCAATCTTAGTATTCAAATTATCACCAACTGATCAGCCAGATCTACTTTAAGTGGGCCTTTTGTTCTTTCAGCACATTCTTTGATATTATGGGGCACACACTTGTGGCCTGCAATCAATAGAAGTTCTAGAGTCATGGAGATTATTTTCTGCCCCAAAACAGGAAATCAGCAAAACTCCAGAGAATCTTGCACACATGAGTGTTGACAGTGGCCATGGTGTGCCTGCACTTCAAGTAACAACAAAGATGAAAATTACATTTCTTTCTAAGGTCGTGAATTTGTACTGATTTTTTTTCCATGAGAACGGTATAACTTTAGGTAATTTTTGTAAACTAATTGATAGCTATGTAAACCAGCTTATGATTTTATCCAGTATGCTATAAATACCTGTAGGTGTTCATAATAGGGACTGATAGACAAATTAAACTATAGGAAGGCAGATAGAGTCTGAGGCTGTATTCACTAAGTATACACTCATGCCTGTGAAGAAAAGCCAGAAAGGATCTACTCTGAAATTGATATGTTGTCTTCACTATGCTTTTTAAAATTTTTATATTATCCACTTTTTCTTCTTTGAACATATTTTATTTTTGTAATGAGAATGCAAAAATGTTAATTTTTTTCAATAACAAAAGAAAAATTTCCAGCAGAAAACAGCTTTGTGTATTGTTCAACAAACACACTTAATCTTGTATACACAGCATATTCATAAAATCCCCAAAATTGCTTTTTATAGGTAGGAGATATTTTTGCTTTTTGTGCCCATACTTTCCCTTCAGAGAGGAGGATTCTAGGTAATCTTATTGTATCATATTTCTACTTCATTGCATTGCTCTCTGGGGGGAAAATTAACAGCAGAATACTTGTCACTTGAATTCTATTCATGACCTCTCTGCTGTGAGCATTAGAGGTAGAATGCAGCAAAGAGAAGATACAATTCCAGGGGAATATAGGCTCATAGATCTTTCAAAGCAAAGTTAGAAGAAAAGCTTTCTCACAATTGCTATAGCAAGCAATGCTTTTAACTGCATTAAAGTCATCACTTTAAGAGCATTAGCTTGAGAAGTGAGAAACAGGACTATGTTCCAAGAGGCTTTTCAATGCACCCAAGAGTCTGCTCCCAGGCCTCGTCCAGCCACATTGATGTGCGTGTCAGAAAATCATGGGATCATGATCCCACTGACATTGATATGATATAAATCAGGAAAGCAACATGCCTCTTTGCTGGTATAAATGATATATGTGTGAGTGCTTACCTATAAGTGAGGAATAAAATTTGGATTTTAGAAAAAACTTTCTAGCTATATGCATATCTTATAGTCTCTTTTCAGCAGTTTCAACACTTTCACTATCACTTATTTCTTCTATACATTTAATTATGTGCAACTTAAATTTCACTTTCAGCATTTTCATTTTTCATTTCTTTGTTGGACCATTCTCTCTTCTGATTACCCAGTTTTGTAAAGTGCCCCATGGGTTTATCCCTGGGAGTGAAAGAGGCAATGCCTTGCATGCTTTTCTGTCTGCGTGTGAACTAAGCAATGGATTCTCAATGACCGTTAACTGATAGGCTTTGAAAGAACAAAAGAACCGTGGTCAGTGATCATGATGTGCGTCCGTAATTTATGTAATGAACGTGGACTGAAGAACTTGCAGCAAAGTTTATACTTCATGCGAATACTCACACTTAATACAGCATAAAATCTGAAATTTAAGCCCTGATGTTAGGAGACTAGAGTTATTAACTGAATTATGGTAAATGAAATTCATGCACATCAGAACCATGCAAAATGAAGACCACCTGTGTGTGCATATGTGTATTTAGTATTTTTTACTTTGTAGCTTCAGCACATCATGTCACACACTTAGTATCTTATAATGCCTGGGTTGAATATGTTCTAAGAGGAGCTCTATTCACTTTGATCTTTGTTGGCCAATTTATCCCACTGTGGCGTTTTGTTCTGGAATGCAGTCTGTGTTATGGTGAGAAGTTTTGACCTGTAATGGCTGACGCATATGGGCAGGTGGTCCTGCGGAGGAGCAGAAAGAAAATTTCGCTCTTGTTGTTAACATGAAGGTTTTCGTGGGGCTCGGGGCACTGAGAGAGGAAACAGTATAATGAATAGCAGACAGGGCTTGACCGGAGTCCTCTGACATTCTGAGGAGTACCGTACACATCACTGCAGCCTGAGGGGAGCTTGGCTGAAAGAAACTGGCCAGAGGCATGTTCTGACTTTGGACGACTTGGAGAGAATGGCAGTGCTGTTAACAACGTACACATTTGGGGAGACTTTCCTCCCATCGGAACTGTGCTTTAATGATTCCATATAATGCTGATTCAGTCAGCACTTTCATTTCTGGATAGCAAATGGGATACGTAAGTAGAAGAGTTGGGAATAGCTTTTTGAAAAGAGATTTTAATATTCTTTGGAAGTTAAACAAAGATAAATGCCTTTGTTGAGATATTTATACCCAGTATTAGTATAAGTGTGTGCAGTGGAAATAGACTTTAACTTGGAATATGCAGTACTTAGCTTTAACTCACAACCCTGCCAATTATTGTGTTTGATCATTTATTCATTCATTTGTATGAATTCATTTATTATCTTATAAGTATTTACCAAGTGTCTGTTATGCACCCACTGCACCAGGCTTTATGTAGTCAGGATCAAATCACTTCACCCCTTTAAGTTTCTCACCTGTAAAATTCTTAGACTTTTCTGACATCTGTTAAAAAAAAAAAATACACACGTAATTCAAAAGGCAGCTCTATAGTTTGAGAACATGTATTTTTCTTCAGTTTTTCTTTTAAAGCCAGGAGAGACTCTAATTTCATGGAGGTAATGGCAATACAATTTTTAGAGATGAAATTCACAATTGTGGAAAGAGTATTTTTCAGTTTATCTTCAGCTAATGCCACCACCTCATCAAGTACAGAAACAGTGAGTGCGCAATAATTTACCTTTATTTGTATGCCAAATCAGAGTGTAGACTCCTTATGTCAAAAGTCCTCTGGGTCACTCCTCTTCATCCAGGTGGGGCTCCAGCTGAATGATTTAGTACGGCTTTGTGTGTGTGCGTGTGTGAGTGTGTTTGCGCGCACGTGCACGCAAGCACACATAAGCCTGGGAAAGAAGAGCCCTCACTGTGTCCATTATTCATCTCGATGTTGACTGTCAAGATGAGTTTTCCAATTTTCCATTGTTTCCCCTAAATTGAATCTCTCATGTAGAGTTTAGAGCTGGTCTGTCTGCTAGGAAATAGCTATATAATAAAACAGCCATATAATAGCACTGTAATTCACCTAGTTATTCGTTCTTTCCCTGAACGATAGGACCTAAAATGCATCAGTATATCTAAGTTTCAGTTAAATTCGGGGTACAGTTACTGAGTGGCTACTGCATGCAAGCTGCTACACTGAGACTATTGAGATGGATAAGAAACAGTCCCATCTCAAGGAGCTTGAAATCTAGAAAAGAGACAGATGTATAAAATACACAATTGAAAATGTTTGGTATAATTTCTAATAGAATTCCTTTGGGGCTGTGAAAATGGACAGAAGGGAGGATTAGTTCTATCTTCGAGGCTAGGGCATAAGTCAGGGAAGGTGTTTCAGTGGAGATTGTACTTACAGTGGGAGTGCTATATGAATGAGTAAGCAGAGCAAGCCAGATAGGCAAAGTCGTGGGTGGGGAAAGGTGCATTCCGACAAGCAAAAACTTTTTAGTTAGTTGAAAAATTGTTTTTCTCACCTTTTGCACCCTCTGCTCATTCCTCTCTTGGTTTTTAACTATTTTTATGTTGTGTCTTAAGGATCTAATCAGCATAATGGGATGGGCTTATGCCCCCCGTGTTCCCATATCACACCACTGTATGAGCAACAGATTTTAGCTCCTAAAAAAAGTAGCAGCTGACTCCACTCAAAATTTCTGCTTAGAGTTCTAATGTAGGTCTGGGGGCTTTTCTGTGTTACTTGAAACTGGTATTGATTGCTTCTGCTTTAAACACGATGCCCAAAGAGTCGTACTTGTTACTTTAGGTAAGGAACAAAGAATAAAATCAAGCTAACTGAAATGAACAGGTAAATACAGTATCAGAAAAGCCAGGAGTCCCCAGTGCTTGTGGTCAGGCATCATCAAACCAAAAGGATCTCTTGCTGGCAAGGTCAGTGTGAGAGGCAAGGGAGGATAGGAATACTCAGAGACAGTATGATGCCCTGCATGACAGCAGATCATCGTGCTTAGTATAAATCATGCCCTTTGCTTGTGGTCTTTATTATTTATCTTTAATTTCTGGCAGATGGAAACTGGCTAGGAGCATGCAAGGGTAAAAAATCTCCTGTGTGGACTTGCATACCAGAGAGATCTACTAGAATTCACCTCCACCCTCTGAGTGTAATCAGTGGTCATTTAAAGTGACTGTGTAGTTTATCTGCAAACCAGAACACCATGGAGGGTGAAAGAGGACACTGTAAATAATCATGTCTGCATAATGGACACATGGTGGGACATCCCTAGGCAAACAGGAGCTCTTAGGGCTGTGGTCCTCAATCCCCAGGCTGTGGCCTGGTACGCGTCCATGGCCTGTTAGAAAACAGTCCTCACATGACTGCCTGAACTCTGCATCCCTCATCCCCACGGCACCTCACCCCTATCCCCTTGGTCCGTGGAAAAATTGTCTTCCATGAAACAGGTCTGTGGTACCAAAAGGTTTGGGGACCTCTGTGACTTAGGGGGATGTATTATCACCTTAACCATTTGTTCTGTGTGGAGGGAAATTTCCAAAGAGAAATATAAATAATACATGGAACATGACCCCGGAAGTAGGCTAAGACTAGAGAGAATTAGTCACTGTATCAATTCATAAATTTATAAGCTTAGGGAAACTTCATTTTTAAGCAATGATTTCCTAAATTTTTTGCTGAGACACATAAGGTAGCTGTCCTTCTTATACATAGTCCACTCCCATAGGAATATTAGAATTCTATGCAGTTCCTAGAAAGCTGTAATTCTGTTATTCAAGAAAACACTGCAATTCAGGCTAATGTTTTATACATTTGTTTTGTACATTTTGTTTTTGCAATGTATCTGTAGATATGTACAAGGACAACTTTAAATTTGATGATTCAGTATCTAAATTATTTAAGTGCTTAAATTATTATAGATAAGACACGACTTGGCACACTCTCCCCCATTGTCAGCTGGCTGCCCTTCCATCTTGTGAATCTTGACTCAGTGTCTCCTCTTCAGATGGACCTTTCCTGGCCACCATAACTGATCCCTGCCATGCTCTGTCAAAATGTCCTTATGTCATCTTTGTAGCTTTTACTAGTATATACAATTGTCTAGTTTATTTACCAGTGAACTCGTGGTATGCTTTCCTCACTAGAGTGAAAGAAAGTAAGGACAGTAGTTCTATCTGTCTTGTTCAGTAGTACATCTCCAGCACTGTGAAACCTGTAGGGATATAGTTAGTAGATACTCAATAAAGTTGTTTGTTGGATGGACCGATTAAAAATAGACAATTTTTTTTTTTTTGGTATTTGTTGAATATCTTTTGCAGTAGTCATTCCCCTCCCTTCCTGACTTTTGGAATAGGTAGGCGCCTGCTCAGGCAGCTCCACTTCCTGCTGTCACCACTTACTAGACTGCTGTGATGCAGCCTCCAATTGCCCCTCAGCATGGGCTCAACCATGTCTTGCAACCAGGGTCTCATCAGCACTCCTTTCACTCTGCTTAGCCTTTGTATTCTGTATTCCTAGCCTTCTCCTGAATTAATTAGCCTAGTAGCCTCCTGGACGGATGTTGATCTTCTGGTTATGCAAGTAAATATTTTTTTCATGTCCTCTTGTTCATCTTTTGCACCTCTTGCTGATGATCATCAATTGTAAAGATACAGCACTTTTTTACAGTGCATGATTTATACCTTGTCGTTCAGGATTGTTCTTACTGCCAAATGAATGATTTCATACGCTTGTGCAACTCCTTTCATTAAAAACATGTTTTGCACTTTGTTTGCATTATTAACATATCTCTGCCTTCAATCATGTTACTCACTGCTTTTGCACTGATTAGACATAGCATCTAAAATGTTCGTAAGTATATATAAAAAAAATGGAGTGCTGCCTATACCTACAGTGTCCAACACAGAGGCCTCTGGCCACACGTGGCTATTGAACACTTGAAGTGTGGTTAGTGTAACTGATAAACTCACAGTTTATCAGTCTCATTTTAATTAACTTAAATTTAATGTTAACTGATAATTAATCATTGGAAAACACTTAAGTATATGTGGAACTATTTGGATATGTGAATTAGTTCAAATGAAAATTTTATGAAATTTCTACACAGATCAAATATTATTAGTGTCTGAATTGAGATGTACTATAAGTATAAAATACACTTCAGATTTTGAAGATTTAGCATAGGAGATACAGTGTAAAATGGCTCATTAATAATTTTGATCACATCTTTAAATGATATTGTAAATATATTGGGTTAAATAAAATATATTATTATAGTTAATACCACCTATTCCTTTTTTTTTTTTGACATGGCTACTAGAACATTTAAAATTACATATTTGCCTTGTCCAATTCCTACTGGGCAGTGTTGGCCTAGATAGTTTATGGACATAGGCCACATAATGCAAATTTGCCTTGATTTTATTTGGTCTCTATCATGTTATTAATAATAAAAGTATGGCTGGGCACGAAGGCTCATGCCTGTAATCCTAGCACTTAGGGAGGCTGAGGTGGAGGATCGCTTGAGGCCACTAGTTCAAGACCAGCCTGTTCAAAGATGTGTTTATCTTAGAAACTAAACAGGTACATTATTTACTAAAAGAAGAATGATGTGTGACAACCAGTGGTGTCCTTATTCTCTATGAATGAATATTTGTATGCCATGATATCCATAGCATTTCCCCCTCAACCCCCAATAGTAAAGAAACTAAAATTTTGAACAAAAAAAAAAATTAGTGAATCAAATGTGTTACCTGTGGTTGATTTGAAAGAGGATATCTGAATGGAATGGGAGGAGGGACACATGTTGTCAGCAAGAAAAAAGGTCAGTTTTGTATTTGTCGTAGAGATAAAACACGGAAAAGGTCAGAAAGATTGAGACTTCATTTTTCCCTATCGTCTGGCTGCCTGTTTTCTCAATTCTTTACAACTGCTATGTAATTTTATGGAATACGATTCTCAATTAGGAAACTTTAACGAAGACAAAAAAATATGGGAAGACTGACTTCTAAATATATCCTTAGTTCTTCAGGCAGCAATTTAATTTCAGTTAAAAGGAAGAACAAAAGCATGCCAATGTTTTGGAACACGGCTAGCTGGGTACTTTCAGTGGGGCTCTTTTTAGAAATGGACCATCAGGAAAGTTGCAGTGTTACATAACGCTGGGTTCCGCATTGCCATAGAGAAGTTGCAGCTGCTCTGAGACTTTAGACAGTCAGCAGAGACTTGAATTCTGTGTTGCTTGTGTCCAGAAAATTCCAGGCACTTTGTCAATTTCCCTCCCTATTTTTAAATTGTCCTTTTGAGGGGAATATAAAAGAATAATCTCATCATCTCTGTTTTAGAGATTATTAAACTGAGTTTCAATGAGGTTTGTTGCCTTGCTCCAAGTTATCCATTAGCAGAAATAAGAACAAAATCTTGCTGTCTGTGCTTCCCAGACTTGTTCTCTATTCCGGTTTCTCTTTGGCTGGGGATACAATATAAATATTTTGTGTATATGAGAAATTTGAAATTTCATTTATTTCACTACCATTTATTGAATCCCGCCTTTCACTGCTGACCAAGGCTAGAGTTAGTATAGAAATGTTTCCTTCAAAATACCTAGTGAATATTTTTTGCTACTCAGACTAAAACACCACTGATAATTTTTACTTTGTCTTGTGTATGTGTCAGTAACTAGGACATAATAGAAAGGAATCTGGGAGGTACATGACATGGAATGAGACACATCTTAGCTAAAATATTTCAGTTTTGTGAGAATTTAGAACAAATTTGTCCCTGATCATGATTATTCAAGGGATTTATTTATTTGTGTGGCATGATATGTGTGTAGCCACATGAACACGTGCAGAGCCTGGGCGAAAGAAATCTGACTTACAGTCTCATCTCCAAGACTTTTGAGTCTGGTAAAGTCACAGAACCTCTCCTTCCCATAGTTTCTCTCTCTCTTTCACCCTCTCTCTTTATCTCTCTTTGCATATATATATATACACACACACACACACACGTATAATAGATTCATATATGTATCTGCATGGATATTTGATAAGTATAATAATTACTTGGATAAATCCTATTGATCCCTGACAGAGAGATTTGGAAGATAAAGTCATAGGTGTTAAGAAAGATGGCACAATATAAATGAACAGTGGTATTATTTTCCCTGTCCTCTAAGGAGCTTGCTAAACAATGTATCCCAAGGTAATTTTCAGGCTGACTTTGGTGTGAATATCCAAATTCACATGTAGGAGTAACAGAACACTAAGAAAGATTTCTTGACAATACACGGTATCCTCCTCCCCTATAAAAAAGAAAGCTTTTTAATGTCAAGAAAATAGTTGGTGACTCTGAATTTGAGTTATTAAACCAAATAAGCGGTTGTTAAATTCAAGGAGCAAAGATCTGAATTAGCTATCCTTTTCAGAGATAATTCAATTGTACAGGTGCTCTACATAAATTATTTCATTGAATTCTCATGAGGTAGGTATTTTATGTATGAGGAAACAGAGAGGTTCAGAGAAGGCATGCCAATTCCCCAGTATCACACAGCTCATTATTTACTGAGACTTGATATGAAACCATATTTAAAGCCCGAGCTCTATTTAAAGGCAACACTATTTCTATCATTATTGTCCTGCTTCCTTGTAACTATCCAGCATCCGTTTTTCTTCTTTTCTTTTTGTCATGTAGTGTCTGATTGACTTTGTCTTTCTTTTCCTCCAAGGGTACACTCACCAACTCCTGTCCAGCAATAAATTTATAGCCACAAAGCAGGATAAAAGTCTTTTTTTCCAAGCCAATGGGCTGAGTTTCCAGAGGCATAAATTCTAGGCATTGGTAATATCCATATAAAATCACTGAAGGATGGTGTCCGTGGTTATTTCTGTGGCCTCTATGATACTCCCTAAAGGTATAATTTATTCCACAGTCCCTAGACACATTTGTTCATGTTCTCTGGAACAGAGTGCACTTGCCTTTCCCAGAAATCCTTTAACCAGACAGGACCAGGACATAGATCAAGGTCTGTCAGCTTACACCTAAAGTGTCCTCTATAGACCATGTTGTTACTAAACTAGAAAGAATCTGTAGTGTCTCGTGTTTCCTTCTTGTTCCATTAATGACAAACTTCATAAGCTTTCAAAATAAATAAGTGATAGTTTGTTCTTCTCCCCCACTCCTCTTATTCTTGTGGTAATTTGCAGTAAGGAGGGGAAATTTATTAGGAGAAGCTGAATGAATTAAAAGATAATAGAATTTGAAGAACAGGACCCAGTGAATCACAGATAAATTCATGCCAATCACAGCCGACAACTACTGAGTCCGGGCCTGCTCCTCTCGCAGTGGGGCCGTGGTGTGTGCTGCATTCTAGTGTACCTGTTAAGAGCTGGTGTTGGGAGGAAATGAGCTTCATAAGTATAAACTTTAGCGTTAATAGTATGTTCCCCAGAGACTGCCAGTGCTTCGCTTAGCACGATTGGAAAAGGAATTCTTAAGGATATAAAGGCAAAAATGAACACTGTGAAACACAAACCAAAACAATTAAAACAACTGTAGAATCCTGTTCCCCGAGCTCAATCATTAATACTGTTCTGAAATACCAGGAACTGGAATAAGGAAAAGATTTCTGAGCGCACAGGAGCCATCCGGGGACCACAGGAGAACTCTGGTGTTGGAAAACTTTGGCAGGGCTGTGTTTTCATCAGTATGTTTCAGTCTGCTCTTAACCCTTGGGGCCATTTGGGCACCGTGAAATCCCAGGAGTGGGTGAAAAATATTCCCCCAACCAGGTAAGAGATAAGTATCTTTTGTTTCTGTATGTTATGGATTCTGCGTGCTGCCTGCTTGGAGAGGAAGGCTTTACACTGAAGTTCTCTGGCATTTGCTGCTGTCTCAATAGGTAGATCTTCAATTAGGTCCCAGCTTCTCACCATCTGTTATTTCTGGAGTATTTTGGCCTTCATCTGGAGGAAGGTGACAGGGGAGTGTTCTGTTCCTGCAGAAAATTTGCTTGTCATCAGAGTGACTGTGTACTGTCGAAACAGCTGCTGCCTACATGGCTGTGCCTCCCGAAAGCTAGCGTTATGAGAAGTGATGCATACCGTCCTGATACACACACATGCATGCACATTCCACCTAAAATCTTGAGACGTAACCCAAATGTCTAGAAATGCGAGTACTCCTGCAGAGCACTTCAAACAATATTGAAATTCAGCCACTTGCAAAGAGTGAGAAATAAAATAAATTTAGGGTTATATCAATTGGTACTAGTAAAATAATTCAGATTCCTGTGACACTTTACGGTTTTACAATAGTGCTTTTTAATTTATTTTCTCCTGCCCTTCTATAAATATCTTGTTGAATATTTATTCATTACCCATTTCCTAGACCAAGAAAGTGAAGCTCAGAGGTGTTTCCCAGGGTATCATAGCCTAAGAAATGACATAACTATGAAATTCATATTCTAAATTAAATATTTTGTTGCTTTTTCCTACTTTCTGACATTTTTTTTCTCTGATATTAGGGTATAGGATAGGACAAGGGATAACTAAAATCCGTCAAAAGATTAGGTCAGATATGGACCATGAAGATTTTTCTCTTAGAAAAAGTTCATTTCATTGTCATTGGAGAAGGCCAGTCTATCTCTGTGGCAGGTCTTATGTTAGGAAAAACCCTCTCAATCCTTCCGTGAAAAGCAGTAATGCAGCATTTCTCAGAAGCAAAATGCTTTGCTAAGCAGATACTTTGAAAAATCTAGAAAATATTAGTGAATCATTCTTTTAACAATATTCTTTTAAATATCATTATATTATAATAGAGAATATTTTCTGGATAAAACATGGAAATAGCAATAGAACTTAGCCATACTATCAATACATTATTTTCTAAGTATCATGACTCCTACATTCTGGAAGGTACTAGAGTCATTGAAAATAAGTTACTTTGAGGTAGACTGACTCTGGAAGGATGGGGTATGGCAGAAGTGTGGAATTTTGTAGGCTAATCATTAAGGCCATTGCATAATCGGGATTTATAGGACCAAGACCTGACCAAAGT
The DNA here is from genome assembly GCA_963575035.1 of Avahi laniger. Classification (NCBI taxonomy): domain Eukaryota; kingdom Metazoa; phylum Chordata; class Mammalia; order Primates; family Indriidae; genus Avahi; species Avahi laniger. The sequence goes on from CAUYSK010101409.1 coordinate 53,413, forward strand.
CATAAATTATCAGAGATTATTGGACAGGAAGTAAATGACTGCATATCTTGTTAAAATCCCTAGGGAGCTTAAGCAGGCAGGAGGTAATGACTGAAATTAGAACTTGCCTAAAACATCAGGATAAAAATAGTTCCAGATATATGAAAATGATCTGAAAAATGAAGCAAAACTGGTGTTGCAAAGCAGCAACGCAAGTTCAAAATAGCCTATTTCTTTCCTTCAGAAAACAGTAAACAAAAGTTGGTGAGAATGAGAAAAGCCATTAAGTTGCTCCCAAAGCAGAAGAAATTAGACAAAGCCATAATGGGGATGAATTTCCGCAAGAGAGGGCAATTTCCATGTGAGGAAATTTAATGGAAAATTTGTAGGCAAAGTACCTATTTTTTCAAAGTCCTTTCCAACTCTACGATTTCATAATTGTTTTTTACTTTCAAGGCCAAAGGCTTTGTCAGTGCTACCCAAATTGTGCCTTTGAATGAGTAATGGCAGAATTAAAATGAGAACATTAGAGCATTTTAAGGTAACAATCCAGTAATTTTTGCTATAGATCTATTTTGAACGGTGGATGTGTGACTGCTGATCTCCATCTGTGGGATCATCTAATGACTTTTAAAAATAAAAGACATAGTTTCATTTGGCCTTTTTATAATGCAGTGCTATCTTATCACAGAAGACCTCAGGAGTTCTCTTGGAAAGCGAGTCAACAGAGACCTGTGTATCTAGGCCCACCTGTACACGTGCATCCTGTCATTTGACATCATTGTAGGTGTTCTGTTGCAAGGCAAGGAAGGGAGCCCAAATAAATAAGACCTTCCATATTCCAGATGTGAGATTTATGGAATTCACTCGAATCAATTAAATCAATCAATAGCATTTCATCCCCATGTTATAATTAATATAAAGCTATAAATTTAGTGTTGTGCCTGTTTTATAACTTCATAAATATCAAATGAATATCTAGGAAGTCTCTGACTTGCTACCAATCAGCCACTTACGCCCTCATTAGCTATATACATCTTTACTTTCTAGTTGAGAATACAGAAATTTCACATCATTTTGGGAAGTTTTTAATTGATGTTTAAATTTCTGAGTATTTCCAGTAATTTATGTTGAATATCCTGAGGTTGTAAATCTGACCGGTCTTTAAAATCAAAATTGAAAAAGACAGTATTACTATGATTTTAAGTCATAATCTGAATTTAAGTCCACCTTTAAATTAAATGGTGTCAGGACTGCACACTCAGAGGCTTTGTTGGAAAGATGACGTGTACAAAAGGCATCTGCATATATGTAATTGGCAATAGAGGCATAGGAGCCGATGTGGAAAAAAACTCCTGTTAATATTTGAAGGCTATGTTTATGGACGGTTTTTAAAAAGATCGTAAAATGTTCATTCAAACCAAACCCATTTGTTTCATTACCTATTAGTGTCTGTCTTACATCCTGCCTGGATTGGAGACACAGCAAACAGGCCATGAAAATGCCATGGGAAAATAATCCTTATACATTCTCCATCAAGCAGAATTGAGAAATTAATGATAGATTTTTGGTTTGGACATACGGTGCTTCCATGAACTGGAAAACTTTGAACTAGTTTGAATTTTAATACACTGTCCTTTCATACATATGTTTGAGAGAGAGGTATATGAGGTTTGAGATATTTGGAAAACATGGCCTTTTCCTTGCCTTTTGTGAGCAAGTGGAGGTGTAAGCTGTTTGCCTTGTATCTAGCAAAAATATCTTCTAATGAGGTGAAAATAGTTAGAACCACTGGGGCCTTTCTTGATGTTGGATCTCTCCAAATATACCTCCTGAGTATAAGTGGATAATAATTCTCTTCAGCCATAAGAGTGCCATGTTGCATCGGTTATTATCCCCTCTATCTATCTATCTATCTATCTATCTATCTATCTATCTATATATATGTATGTGTTTGTGTGTGTGTACACACTAGTGTGTAAAGTTAAATCATCTTTAGTAGTGGTCTGTGGCCAAAACATCAGTGTAATCACAGCGCATATAAATAAGTGAAACTGCCACGTAAGGAGACATGCATATGGAGAATATATAGGAATACAAGAAAAGTTGACATTTGACCCTTTCATTCCCTCCTTTAGGACCAATTCCCTCCTTTTTTCTCTACCTTGTTCAGCTAGTCACAATAAACAAAATTTTGCCCTTGCTACTACCACGCCAGAGTGCCTTAACCTGTCCTTAATGGTTAACCTTTCAACAGGTGTGTTCTCACATGTCCTGAATAAAAATACAAACCCACCTACATATAAACACAAACATATACACAAAGATTTATACATATTTTATATAATGTATATATATATTTATTCACACATTACAAATAAACACATTGAACTAAAAGAAACGCTGAGTGGTAAAAGAAAAATTAGCAAACTTGTATAAGATGTACCAATCTTACTTATGAAATGGGACAGACATATTTTTCAAGTTTAGTTGACACCTTCCATTTGCACAAGTTTTCCTCAGCGTGGTGGGCTCAATGACAAATCAGATGGCAGCAGAGCTGTTCCGAGTGGTGGAATCCTACAACCACTGGAATACCCAAGAAGGCTCAAGCTCCCTGTGTTGATTGGGAGGTGGATATACCTACTTTCGTCCTCCTTTACTATCGATGATTATCCCCATGTCCCCATATCACTGTTACCTACCTTCCTTGATGTCACTAATAAATGAGATTATTTATGGGATGTGATTAGCACTGTGTCTGACTTCTTACACACATTTGATAAAGACAAGCTACTGTAGTTATTGTATTTTGATCCTTATCACATTCCCTTGATATATTTAGAGCAAATAATTTAATTTCTACTTTATTAAAAGAAAATGGAGACTAATGGAGATGAGGAAGTTATCTGACTTGTGCCTGGCCTCAGGATTGGGAACAATATTATAGGTACTTGAACTAAGAACTCTAGTCTTTAAGGCCAGCAACTGCTCTTCCATACCAATCTTTGAAAACAGTGAGGTTTCTTTTGTTGTTGTTGTTTCTGAAATACTCCTGAGAAAATAAACGAGACACCACTTCTCTCTTGTATCTTCTCCCTCATTGTAAACTCTTGCCTTATCTTAATGTAAAGTCCATGTATTTGTTTTAAAAATTTCAACACGTTTTACCTGAAATGACAGCCAAAGTGTCATTCTAAATAACCTCTGTTGGTGGTCTCAAACTTTTGTGTGTATTTAGTATATTCCATGAAGTGCAATCTTATGAAAGTGTCATAAACAAATTAATCACTCGACTTAATTTTCAGCCAACGTCAACATCTATTGAGAATCCCAGCAATCAAAATATCCATAAGACTATATCATAAAGTACATATAAAGTAGTATGTGGGCACAGTGAGGATGCGCAGATGCTCTTCTTGGGAGTTCAGGGAAAACCCCTGAGTGGGGGAGCCATTTGAATTGAGTGTCAAGTGGCAAATAGACATTTGTCAATCGAGGAGGGCTCATAGAAGGGAGTAGATAGGGTGGCCCTATGTACTGAGGATAACATTTGAACAAAGATATTAAGAAAAAAGAAACAATAAATGATCCAATATGGTTGAACAGAGGAGGGAGAGGCAAAAGTGGCTGGTGTCAACCTGTGAAGCGCCTTGCATGCCAGGCTAGGAATTTGAAGATAATTTGGAAGTATTTGGGCTGTGGAATATGATTTTAGGGAGAACTGCGCCATGACCAAATGTCTGATTTAGAAAGATAACCCTAGCAGCCAAGGAAGGGAGAAATGGAAATAGTTGTGACTACAGTCAAACTATTTCACAGTCCCAGGAGAGAAACGTTAAGGATTGAGACTAAGGAAGTGGCCACAGAGGTGAGGAACAGGGAACAAATGCCAGAAAAATGTTGAGGATGTACTTGATGGGGCTTTGCACCTCATAAAATATAGAGAATAAGTGAAATGAAGGAGAAAGAAAATTAATTTAGATAGATGGGTTGATAACTGTAGCCATAGCTAAGAGAAAAATATTAAGCTCCTCTTTTCAATAAAGGTTAAATTGAGTTATAAGAATACCATTTATTCATTTGCCATCTTTGTTACAATAATGTATTCTGTATTTTCATATAAAAGCAGTTCTGGTAGTCTTTTACACTGTATTTTAGTAGTTTCCTTATCTTCCTAAACTGTAAGCTCCTTGAGGGCAAACACAGTGGAGCCCATCTCATTCATCTTTTGAAAACCCAGCACGTTGGTGCCTAACAAGAGTAGACCTCAACACAGATTTAATGAATTGGATTTCAGTATACTTTTAGAGATAGGATACATTGTTAGAGGATTTTCTTGTCTCTATTCCAATTGTTTGGTTTAGCTCAGCCTTTTCATTTTGGCTCTTGTGAGCTTTCTGCAGTGCTGCAAACACTTCTAGCTGACAAGAAAGGAAAAGAGAGTGAGTGAGTGAGAAGGAGGAGGGAGCATCACAGCATCTAGATTGAACTCTGCAGGTTTGCCTCTCTCCTAATTTTCACCTTTGATGGGGAACTGTCCCAGATTTCATCCACCAGGCTAAGGTTCTGACATGGTACCTTCTTAAATCAAGCTTGAAGGGAAATTGATTGAAAAGAAAACACCATTATGGGAAAACAATTCATTTTCTTCCCCTTGACAGAAGTTAGACTTTTGTCTATACTGTAGAATAAATATTAGCTGGCTGATTGCTTTAAGATCTAGAAGCCTGGAGGAGTCATGACGGCTTTGCTCACTCTGTACAGGGAGATTACCCTGGTTTTAGAGACATTTTATACAAAGGCTTTGATTACGTTTCAAAGAGTAGTATTCTTTCTCGCTGTGTGATTATTTGTATTAATGAGATGTAGGTGTATGAAAATCCTGCAGATATTTCTGCATGCAGTTGTGTGTTTCTCCTAAGGTGTACATTCCTCTGGACAGGGAGTAAGAAGAGATTTTTCATTTTTCTATTAAAGCCTTAAACATTACAGTTTTCTAGTGTTTTCTGTGCTAAAAGAAAACAAATTTGAACTTGTAAAGGCAAAAAGGAGGAATAATGGTGACCTGATACTTCTAGTGGTAGAAAACATTTCTTCATCATTTAAATATAGCCCAGAGGACCCTTACATTATGAGACACCCATCCTTTCAGTTGGCAAAAATTGGGTTCTTTTTCTTTTGCAGAAATTGCAAAGTAGCATCCCCTGGGACAAAATCTAGCTCTGAAAATATATGTTTGGCCAACATTTACATGAAATTATGTTGGCACACCTTTTTCCATTTCAACACAGTTTCCACCACCCCATTGTATAATGGCTGGCCTAATGTATACATTTGTCACCTTCCCAGCTCCCAGGAGAGTTAAGTTTGACTGTCTTACTAACGGTGTTTAGTACAACTCTGTGCTTTGCTGGAAGGTGGGTTCCTATCTCATAATGAACTCAGACACGTGGCTTCTGAGAGCGGAGTGGACAGCGGGCAAAGATACTTGCTTAAAGCAGTTCGAGAGCAGTCTCCTTAAGTCACCTTAGAAGTGGCAGAGGTCTCATCCAGAATATGGTGCTTGTCAATATATTCTCCATCTCCTGTGACACTCTCAACCATTACCCCTGCTGTCTGGGTAACTCTTATTCTACGAGGCAACTTGTGATGTGAAGGTGTTTGATTAAGTCTTGGCCAGTGAAGACGTTGTCTCGGTACAAAGTCCATGATGCTTCTTATGAAATGATCTCCTTTTGAGCCAATCTTGGAAGTATAGCATTTTCTTGACCACTTTAGTTCTAATGATTTCACTTTTCTCCTAGGTTAGAAATGTGGTTATCTACTTGGTTTTTTTGTCTTCTTTCTTCTTCCCTCCTTCTATGTCCCCATACTTTTTCCTTCCTTCCTTCCTTTTTTCCTCCCTCCCTCTCTACTTCCCTTCCTTTCCTCCCTCTCTTCCCCCATTCTCTCTCTCTCCTCTCTCTTTCTCTTCCTTACTTTTAAAAATTTTAGGAAGAGTTAATTGACTTATGATCTAAAATTTAGGTTATTAGAAATCTCTGTCATAAAGCCTGGAGAACTGATGTTTGAATTCTCCTTGGCTTGAGTCAATCCTTTATCCTTTTTAGGTAAATGGATTATAGTCTCATGCAATTTCCTGTGTGGGAGACTTTTTTTAGATGAATCATTTAAATTGAAAGCCCTGTCTGCTCATCAAGGGACATGATTTTAGAGTTCTCTTGAGTATTGTTTGTGCACTTAGTACAGTCATTGAGACACATAAGGCAACCGTGTGCCTTAATCTATGTGAAGTCTTGGTTCATATGTGGTTATTTGAGTAAATGGTATAACTGCAGTTCTGTATCTTCAGCTCACCTTTCAAAATTTCCATTGGGCCATTTTAAAATAACCTCTCTTTGTTCCTTTTTATCTTGAAACTTTTTTATTGGAAGACCTCAAACCTAACTTTAGCACCAGAGACCAAAAGTCATATCTCATTTAGTTCTACAACCCCTTTCATTGTTGAAAGTCAGAATAGATGAAATAGTAAAGGTGTTGATTTTCACCCCCAAAGTGATAGAAAGTTATGAATGTTGTGATTTTCCTAAAAACCTTGAAGAGGTTTTAATGAGCCATTGTAGGGCCTACAGGGACACATTTATATGCTAAATTGTTTTTATACCAGCCTCAAATGATCCTAGAAAAAGCTAGGCAAGTCTTCTTCAAAAGGATCTTTACTTTTCTAGTCATTCTATGTTATTTGTTAAATATACTTACAATTTCTATTCTCTTGCAAATGGAAACTCTTGATTTCTTGGTACTTCTTGCAATAAGAGGAAATTAAAAGGGATTGCAATAAGAGGAAATTAAAAGGGACTCATTAGATATTAGACAAGATCACACTTGTACTTACATACCCATCGCATTATAATAAAGCATTAATGAGTGTCATTCTGTCTTGTAGTACCAAACTTCTTTGAAATCTTTGGTAGAAGGGAAAGGGGAAGCCAGCAAAGATTTATTAATACCTTTTTGATGCTGGTTATATTGACAAACCAGTGAGGTCTTTTCCAGATATTATAGATGAAGAAACTAAGGCACAAAAGTATTACTTAACTGATGCAAGTTCATTCAGCTAACGAACAACAGAGGAACAATAACAAACCAGCTCTTCATAACTCTAAAACCTGTTTTCTTTCCACAATAAACTGCTTAATTTATCCCACATAAACCTTGAAAACTCTGTGTGGGGCAGGATTCACCAGGTACAATTAACAGCTTTTTCTTGCATGTATAGGTCTCACATTTCTAGAATGCTTTACAATTTTCAAGAGACTTACATGTAGAGTAAGTCCTAACTTAATATCATCTATAGGTTCTTGGAAACTATGATTTTAAATGGAACAACATATAATGAAACCTATTTTACCACAGAATAATTGGTATCGACAGGAGTTAAGTTCCCATGGCATATTTCTGGTCACAAGAACATCACCAAGCTTTTAAATGAAGACCTAAAACACTTCTACTATGAAACATTGAAATACATATGGACCATACATATACTTAGGAAAAATTAGTAAAAACGAATAAGATAATTAGCTAATTTTTGGTGAGTCAGTGAGTGACTGTGGCCATAGAAGTGGTGAGGAATGAAGGAATAAATGTTTGCAGAGTGAAAATTATAAGAAGCGCCCCCTACCACTACACCATTTAAAAAACCAACCGTAACCAATAGAGCAGGCTCACTGGGTGCTTTTGTACTACATCATTTATTGTCAGACATCTATTTGATTATAACATACTTTACAGATTTTTATTTTACAATAATTTCTATTCATTCTTCCATCTATTTTTCAACCTGCTAATTCTAGTTCAGACTCACATTGGCCAGAACCCAACTTGGCAGCTCAGGGTGCAAGGAGGGACTGTCACGGCGTGCACTCACACACGCACCACACTCACTCAGACTGGAGCCACGCAGACACGCCGATCCACTGAAAGTTCACATCTTTGGGACGTGGGAGGAAATGGAAGTGCCTGGAGAAAACTAACGCGAACATGGGAAGAACATGCAAATGACATTGGACAAAACTGACCTTATTCAAGGACCTGCTCAAATCTGTGTAGCGACTCTATGTGGCGTATTTTCATTTTGCAGAGGTGGTCTTTTGGGTTAGAGAGAGTTGGGAATTTATAAGATCACTTCTGAAAATGATTTTCTGCTTCTTTTGTCTGGAGTGTGTGTGTGTGTGTACATGTGTGTGTGTGAATTTGATCAAACAAGAAATATTCCCTTCCTAGTATGTAGCTGGCACTAAGGTGCTATGGGTAATAGCAAGTAACAACCACATTTAACATTTATTGAGGTTTTACTGTGGTAATTATTTCCTGCACATTATTTCATTTCATCCTCATAGCCTTGCTACGTAAGTACTAAGTATCCCCATTTTTGCTGATGAAGAAACTGTGATTCAGAAAAATAAAGTAAGTCTCATGTTACCTCACAGTTAATAGTGGTAGATTCCAGAATGGAACCCAGGCAGTTGAACTCCAGAGCCTATACTCTTAACCACTACAGAAAATTACAAAATTAAAAGGCGTGGCCCTGTCTTGTGACGCTAGACTCTAGATGGTAAGATAACACCAACACAGAAGGAAAGATGGGCAAGGTTCTGGAAGAGTCATCTGGACTTTGATGTATTTATGGGAGAAGAAAATGGTGTTCTGATCATGGGAACAACGTGACAAATTCAGGGACAAGGGAATGGCATGGACATTCAGTTTTATTTTTATTGTAGATTGAGTTGTAATATTTGATATAATAACACAGGAAGGAAGGGACTTCCCTTTCCTGGAGCGTGGAGGTGGCAGGAGTGCACTTGGGCAGAGTGACACTCATGGGATCTGAAAGGCTTTGGAGGACTGGCCTTGAAGAGCTTGGAGAAGACAGTGTGCATTACAAACCCTCATGGACAGCAGAGCCCCCACCCAGGTAAACTGAGGCTGCATTCTAATCCTGGAAGGAGAAGGGAATTCAGGACAGTGAAGCAGGATCCATCTCCTTGAGCAAAGCTTCAGGAAAGCCCTGTCTGAACTTAGGGAGGGAGCTCTTCTGGACTCCAGGAAGGAGAGCAAGGAAGGACCTTTGCAGGAGGAGGAAGGAGAGATGTCCCCAGCCCTTAGGAACTGTGGGGGAGGTTTCTCCCCAACACACGTAATTGAGCACAGCTATAAGTTGAACACTAGTGAGCACCAGCAACTACTGAGACTGGAGGTAGAAGAGACAACTGAGCAATTAACCTTTGATGATGAGTGTGAAATTCTAATTAAAATAAGAGTCCTTTTCTATCATGTTGGAGGGGGAAGAACAGAAATATGTATGAGGGGGGATGAAAAAGACCAATGTGTTAGCAAGACACATTTAAAATTCTAAGTGGATGTGGGAGGGTGAGAGCAAAGAAGGGCTCACTGACCAATTGCTTTTCCCGTTTCCCCGCCCCAGTTTCTTCTCCCTTCTCAGTAACCGTGTAGCAACTGCTGTACACAGGAGCCAGCAGCTCCAGGGAGAGCTGACATGGAATGCTTATGCTCCTCTCTGTTGTGATTCCCTTCCTCATTTGCTGAATATCATTGGTAATTTCTGTGTAAATTTGATCAAAGTAGCAATTTAGCAGCTTTTCTTTTGACAAATGAGGAACAACTTAATAGTCAAGTGACTGCATTTCATCACTTGCGAACATGTGGAAATTGCATCTTGAAGGTTGCGGAGATGGATGCCAAAAGGGGGTGATCTTGGGAAAGTCTTATTGCCCCAGTGCCCTATTTAATTTTGCCAATTATGTGATGGGAGAGGATAAGCTTCTACCCTTAGAGAACCTGGTTTCTTGTGAAGAGTGATTGTCCTGAACCTTCTCTCTTCCATCACATGGTTAGTGAGTGCTTTTCAAAGATAGTTAGGAGGCAAGACCCCTCCAATGCTGCCTAGAAGCCTTCAGAAGCAGAAGCATATCTTGTTTTGTGTCCAAGGTTTCTCATTGTCCATCTTCAGGAGAAAAGCAACAGTGGAGTCCTTTATGCTGTGACCAGGGATGGCGCACGGAGCAAGACACCTTTGCTTTCCAGATGTCCCCTTTACTATAAGAAGCGAAATCTTTTAGAGTGGACTCTCTGAGCTAGTTCACCCAAATCAATTCCCAAAGAGACAGATCCCTGTGCAGTTTTCTCACCAGACTAGAAACCTTCCTACTGCCACTGTGGGATGAAAATGGGAAAGGATGATGGATGGGGAGGTCTTTTTTAAAGGCCAAACTTCTGGAATTTGTTGTCCTTCTACTTTCTCATCTCCAGCAGTGAATTTCTCCCTCATCCATTCATGACAGGACTATTCATTTATTCCATCCCTCCAGTCACTGTTCTAAATTCTACATGGTGAAAAAATTTATACAGGGCCCCTACTTTTCCGGAACTTTCATTTCAGGAAGGAGGAAACAGACAATAAGCAAATAAACAGAATAAAATGATATAAAATTGTTAAAGAGTGACAAGGTAGGAGGAGGGGATACTGAAAGCTCAGATGGTTCATGGAAGCCCACTCTGTAGGGATGACAGTTAAGCAGGGAATTGTTGGAAGGACACAGTGGTCCACAGATCTAGGAAGGGGTGTTCCTGGATGAGGAGACTGCTTACAACAAAGGGTCTGAGATAGGAAAGGACTCAGCTTACTGATGAATCGGCTACAGAGCCAGACTGCTGTTTGTACTCCAAGATTGTCTCAGACCGGTGGATGGAGTGTGTTTGCATTTCTAGCTCTTTAGACCCTCACTGGCCTCTTAGACCACATTGATAGGTTCAGGCTGATTTTCTCAAAGCAGTGCCCAGCCCCTTCTCTGCCATGCCCCTTCCTGCTGACCTCTTAAGAACTTGACTTGTCTTCACTGCCTTTCTTTGTTGGGCACACCCAACCTGAAAATTACAAACAGAAATAATTCTCTCGCCCCTCTTGAATCCTAGGGAAATTAGGGCCTGCCTAGGCCATAGGTCTTTCTCTAAATTTAGATTAAAACAAGTTTTCTTACAATCAGCCTGACACCAGCTCTGCATACATTCTTTGACCCTCTCAACATAGAATCCCTAGATTGCCTCACTAATTTATCAGCATTCTTCTCCCTTTCTTTTCTCCATAAATCCTCCCTTTAAAGAATTGTCCTCTGTGCAGATCCTTTCTTATTCTCTTTTGTCTAAAACCAAAATTAGTTTATTTATTTCTGCCCCTAAAATCCAGCATACTCAATCGTGAAGTGCAGCCATTACTACCTTAAAAGTAAATAGCGAGAATCCTGAAATCCTTTTCTCAGCCCCCTGCATTCTGCCCAGTACTTCTTCTGCCCTGTGCTACGATGGAGTGTGAAAACTTCACATGTATATTTTATGATAATGCACTATAATTTTACAAGTGTTTCTGTAAATATCACTTCATGTGGCTCTTGTAAAAACCTTGGGAGATCAGCGACACAAAACTGGTAGGAAACTTACAAGGGGGACAATGGGTCTCAGAGATAAAATGGCTAATAGAAAGGAAAGAAAAGGTAGATTCGAGAAAACACTGGCTTTCTTAGGACCCTGATTTACTTTTGGGACGGGAATGGATTGGGGCATAGGTGCTTATTTGTTTCTTGTATTTATCTTCCAGAGAAAATCAAGCACCCTAAAATGATGCGTCACCTTTTCCACATTTATTTATTTATTTGCGAAAGAGTTCTCACATAGAACACAGGGAAGCAGGTCTAACATGTCCCGTTCTAAATCTTGCCCTTGCATATGGTAGAGAATGACGATGGACTATCTACATTACAAATTGTAGGTTCTGCTGTATATGTGGGAACTCCTTAATGAACTCAAAATTTTTCTTACTGGGCCGTATTGCCAGGTAGGGGATATCAGTTCCTGTATTAAACAAGGTTGTATACAATTCTTGAAACGGAATAGATACTGAAAATGTGTATTTCTCATTCTGGTGCTTGCCAATAGCTGTCTTCACCTCCACCCCCACCTCTCTTCCCCGCCACCTCTGTCAGCAGTAGCAAAGTGTGTCGTGCGTGTGTGAGGGTGTGCAGGTAGAGAAACTTGGCAGAAACAGGGTGAGAGAAGATGTGACTAACACCACCAACTAATTTCTGTACGTGTTCCCAAACAGAGTGCTATTCAGAGATAAGGGCAAGAGCTCCTTGCATTCTAACCAAAGCCACCACTTCGCACTTCCAGTTTTAGTTTAATTCTCCACCTTCCATGAGGGATTGCCATCTGACCTGGCTACAGAGGAGATGCAGTCCTCCCAGCAGGAGATCCACCACATGTGCTAAAAATAGGAGCTGCTGCTTCTTTGCAGACACCATTAACCCAATTAGAGCAAAAAAAAAAAAATTAAAAAGAAATTACAGCCTCATCAAATACAAGCAGGATAAACTCCAATAAGGCAAACTAAATCAGTTACATAATTTAAAACTTTACTCCAAAATCAAAATAATTTGTAACCACCAATCACTTAAATGAAGACAGAAGTGGCTTGCAAACTATTATGTGAGACAATAAATCAACAGAAGTCCAAGATTCCAGCGCAGCAATACAGGTGATAAGTGATGTTTCATGCATCTACAAAATTAAATGGAGCTAGTTTTTGAGGGGCTTCCTTTCTCCATGAAAAGAGAATATTCTTCTGAAATCGCTTTGGTTTAAAAATATGACAAGGCTCTGAAAGAATTTTGTCTTGATGTAAATTAGCAGAAGAGATGTATTTATTAAAATAATAAAATATTTTATCAAATGGAGGTGAACTGGAGCCTGATTAATTGATGTCAGAATTTCATTTATCCCCAGCAGAAGGTGCCAGGCTACTAAACCTATATCATTCTGTAAGTGATACCATTTTGCCTTTGGTGGGTAAGGTAAATCTTCAGATTAAGATTTGTAAAATCTCAAACCTTTCGAGAACTCACAGGCTCCTACTTTATAATTGCTTAAGTTCCTGCCCTACCATTTCACAATTTCCTGCAAGGAACATTCTTGAGGAGGAGAGAGTAAGCCCCAGGACAGAGGTGAAGCTCCAGCTGTGGAAACCATAACAAGCGTGGCCAGAAGCGTCCCTGATTCAAAACAGAACTGCCACTCAGGGTGTTCCAAAGCCCGCCTGCTCCCCAGGCAGGGAGTTCCCGCCTGCATGAATTGATGCCTCCTGTCAACTGGAGTTGTTTCATGATCCACGTGAACCTTAGACTTGGTGCTGTCCTGGAAGCCAGGTCCATTGTTCAAAAAGCTGAGCTCAAAGAAAGCAGGCAAACCAATGTCCAGCTCAAATTAGGAGTTCAAATGGGCAGTGAGTTCCTTGTCCTGGGAACTTTCAACTGAACTACCTTAATCACTTTACTAAAATGTTATCTTGAGAGAACTCTAACTCCAGGGCAGCTCGTCACTGACTTTTGGGTTGTGAGTGTTTCTCTGAAGAACATACAACTAAAGATCTTGAACACTTTTCCTTGGTAGACCTCTTCTTGATGTGTTCTTCTTAAAGATATCTGAATGAACTACTCATTGGCAATTTATGAGAGCTTTGTCCTTCCCTAATCCATTCTTCCCAATGTATCTTTTAGTTCCTGTATTTAAAATGCCCAAATCTGGTAGAAACCTAAATGAGAGGAAGATGAAAGACCAAAATGACTGTGAAGCTGAAAGACCCAGATTTGGAAGGAGTAGCAGCTTCACCAATAAACTCCCGATGATGACACTGCTTGGATTGCCTTGGGCTGTCTGAAAAGAGCCATAGGGTTGGCCATTGTGCCAAGAGCATGAAACTCATCAGTAACCTGTAAGCTCTTTCCCTTTGACTCCTCTATCACTTAGTACTTTCCTATGCCTCTTACCTCACTTCATTATTCTATATTTTCTTATATACCAGAAATATAACCCAAGGTGGTTGGGGATCATTGTGCAATTTTACATTGCCCAATTCAATTCCCTTTGACATGTGACTAGCTCCTCTAGAGGTGTTCAAGATACAACCTGCATAATCATACCTGATAGCCTTGTTGTCAATACCCAATTAGATTTAAAACATTTAGAGGTCAGAGATTATGGAACAGAGAAATGTTTAATAAGTATTCAAGAAATCCAATTGAATTGACAAACTCGGGAGCCTAGCTCCAGCTCCACTGGCTACCAGAAAGAGTGAATTGGTTTCCCAAGAGTGAAATCTGCCCCACAAACATGTACTGTTTGGCAACATTTTTTTAAAACCTTTGGACTTGTAATGTTTTCTGGTGAGTTATATTTTCTCAAGTTTTGCCCCAGGCCCTATCATTCCCTGTTTTATTATGGCAAGTTTATTCACACATTTATATACCTGCCAAGCTGCTGTAGGTATTTTGATATGTGGCTTGGACTTTCTGGGCCTCATTTAACCTCTCTAGACTGCAGTTTTCTCATCTGGAAAATTGCCATCATACCTCGCCTGACCACATCATGAGACCTTATGATGATCCAAAGAGGTAATTCAGGGAAAAAGTCTGTGAAGATTACAAAATACAACATAGACTATATTATCATTAAACTAATTAATAGTCTTATGCCTATTGTTTTGATGGTAATGAAATATGATCAGATTAAACTTTTAATACACAAATAAAACTTGTTTACTTTCATCTTGTTACACTGAATCTTTATCCTTGACTGATCAGCTGACTAGCATAAAACTTGGAAAATCTTAAATTTTTGAACACATTTCACTTTATATTCCCCTGTGGTCTCTTGTGAGCATATAAAGATGGAGAAGCCACACTATGGGTTCCCTTTCATTCAAGAGGTTGTGGCCTCCTATCTGTTGCAAGTTGTGGAATTTTTTCTCCTCCTGACAGAAAATTGGCATCACATGGAGCAACTCTTCTTTACTCTTGAGCTTTGCTGCTTCTATGATGGAACATCCTTCTAAAACTGGAGAATAGATGTCTAAGACTTTGTGTTTTAGAATGAAAGGACCAATCATAAGAAAATTTCAAACCTTAAAATACATTCAGCTTTTGAATACAATGAATCATATCTTCATTTGTTCATAAAATGTTAAGCAAAATGATAGACAAAATATAGATGACGGAAGGACCCATAGAACTGACACGATTTGAATACTCACTCAAAGCCATGACAAAGGATTGTACAGTATTTTCTATCCCTGTGACATTTGAATACCTCCTTCACCATTTTTGTCATCTTATCACCTGGGCTAGTATTTATTTAGTAGTCTTCTTTAAATTAATTTATCCTACTTAAAAGAAATATTTTATTTTATTTTATTTTATTTTATTTTATTTTATTTTATTTTATTTGAGACAGAGTCTCACTCTGTTGCCCGGGCTAGAGTGAGTGCCGTGGCATCATCCTAGCTCACAGCAATCTCAAACTCCTGGGCTCAAGCGACCCTCCTGCCTCAGCCTCCCAAGTACCTGGGACTACAGGCATGTGCCACCATGCCCAGCTAATTTTTTCTATATATTTTTAGTTGTCCAATTAATTTCTTTCCAGTTTTAGTAGAGACAGGGTCTCGCTCTTGCTCAGGCTGGTTTCGAACTCCTGAGCTCAAATAATCCGCCCGCCTCGGCCTCCCAGAGAGCTAGGATTACAGGCATGAACCACCTTGCCTGGCCAGAAATACATTTATTTTAAAAGCAAAATATAACTAAAGTAAATGGAAAGTCAGGATCACTTTTCATAAATAAAAGAAACGGTAAAAAATAAAAGCATTAAGAACAAACTATGTGATTATATTTTAGCTATGTATTGTAGCCTGACAAAAGCCAAGGCTTAGCCTGTTCGTACTAAAAAAAAAAAATAAGTAATTAAATTAAAGAAGGCTGACAAGTTTCATAAGGTTTTTAAAGATCTGTAATTATCAATTTCTTCTTCTCTGAGGAAATAAGGTTCAAAATAAAACTTAAACGTTAATAATTTGGCATATGTGTGATTTGGTATGATTTAGTATTTTTTTTCATTACAACTTCAAATTATTTAACGTATCAAACATAATAGTCACAAACTTGGGGTATGCATCTATTTTGATGGATTTTGAAGATTTTATCATTGTACATAGATGTTTTCCATAAATTTAGGGGAAGTTACGTCTTTTAAGTTTTGTAAAAACAAAAGTCTCTTCCTTGCCTCACTTCCTCATTAAGGGACTTTATTTCTTTAAAACAAAGTTTTCAATATAGATGATAACACAACCACCACCACAAGAAACTACTAAATGATTATTTATTCAGATACCAGTAGAAAAGTACTTTGCATGGATGTTCTAATTCAACCCTCACAACAGCTCTATAAAGTAAATGTTATTAAAGTAACCATTTTACAGACGTGGGAAATAAGGCTTCCAGGAATTTATTAGTTTGCTATGATCACACAGCTGGTATGGCAGGCAATCTGATTGTGGAGCTTTCAATCTTAACCTTTAAAGGGTATATTTCGTTATTTTTTGGAAAATATGTTAATGGTCTACCTCACTGAAATTAAGATTGGTATTCTGAAATTCCTGTGCCATTGGAAGAGCAAATTTTACAATTTGGATTTATGTTCATGAAGCAAGGTTAAACAAATAAACAACAACAATAAAAAACCTTTTAGTGACCATCCTGGTTTTTTAAAATGAATGTTCAATGTTCCTTCCTCCTGGTGTATTGGTGTATTGCTTTACTTAGATTCCTTTATAGAATCCTATTTTATTAACAAGGCTGTGAAGATGAAGTTGGGAGTAAGGTTCTGAGGGATTTCTTAGAGCCAGAAAAAAAGCAAAAAATTCCAGAAGTCTACAGAACCCAGGTAAAAAAGACTTTGTTTGGAATTGACAGCAGTGACTCCCACTGGTATTTTGGTCTATGCCTTTGTGTCATTATCACATTCTCATTTCTAATTTCTTTATGGCAGGAATTAGCTCATTAGCACCGTGCACATTGAGGGCCAGATTATTTCTTCATTGTGAATAGCTGTTCTGTGCATGTTAGAATGCATAGCAGCATCCCTGGGCCCTACCCACTAGACTCCAGTAGCATCTTCCAGGTTGCAACAATAAAAAATATTTCCAGACTTTGATAAATTGCTCTTGACTAACAACATATAGGCATTACCTAAACTTGGGGCACTTTTCTGCTTATTTTGCTCTTAACTGATATCTGCTATGGTTGCTGGTGGTGGTAGCGGTGTTGTTGCTTTGTTCTTTAGTAAAGGTCCTTTCTCTTGTCAGAGAGAGGACATGCTTAGAACCCTTTAGTTCTTAATAAATCCTCTCTTAATATTCAAGTATAGCAGTGACATAGAAAGATGATTGCATATCAGCATATATAGGTAAATGTTTTCACTTTGATTTCAGCACTGAGTCAAAATCTCTATCAGCTTGTCTTCTTAAAGAAGGATGTTTTCTGAAGGTGCTAATCAAGAACAGTGACTACGGAAGTGAGTGGGAGACTCACCAGACTGGGGTCATTGAGGCAACCAGAAAATAAATGGAAAACAGTAGGACCATTTTGTGGCTAGTATGAGATTTCCAGAATCCCTGTTTTTGTTTTTGTTGTTTGTTTGTTTTTCTTTACCAACATAAGCTGGTTTTGTGCCTCATTTCAGTGTTTGTACAAAAACAGCAAATACTCATCTTGGCATGCCCTGTCATGACAGGAGCCAAAATATATCACATTCATGGACTCCCCATCTAGGTTGTAATAGGTGCCCTATCACTACTTGAGGGAGGCACTCTTGAAAGCTTTTGGAGCCCCTGCAGCTAGGTGCTGTCATTTGATCGAATAAGTGCCTCAAAATTCACACTGACCACATCATTTCAGATTCTTACCAGTTCGAACTCTGGGCACTTTGTTGGAAAGGATGAAAGAGAATAGGGAAGTGAAAATACAAATGAGGACTTGTAACAAAAGACTTGAGAAATATTTTAGGCTTGAGAAAAATTTTATAAGGGAAAGGTATTTGTGATGGAACCTAGTAAGTGCCACTTTTCCATCTGTTGTCACTTGAAAATTTCTATTTGCATGTTATTTTTCCAAAATGCTGCTTTGCTAAGGCTGGGATGAAAAGGAGGTTGCAATTGTGTAAAGATCCACGCTTAGAAGCAAGTTCTCATTTGTAAATTTGTGATTTTGTTTACATTAAGAAGATGATAATTTTCATTTCTGAAATGAAATTTCAGAATTTATTGTGTCCTCCTATTTTCAGCTCCTTGCCCCATCCTTTCTCAAATGCAGGGTATTTATTCCCTCCTTTATGCCTAGAGACTTCTCCCTATATACAACCTCTCTTGGAAGTATTTTTTTCTACCTTCCTAAAATCAAAACCAATGTTCCACTCAAGTTGTGTAGAAAAGGCTCTGATAAGGTACTTCATAACTTCCTAAAGCATGTAAGTTATAACTTATTGATAACTTGTTATATTAGCTTTAAGGTATGACTCTTGGATATCTAATAGAGATATTAATGAACTGGTTAATGCATATAAATTTAGGGTGGAAATCATTTTGAGACCCTCACAAGTACCTACTCTTATGATGAATGAAGCTGTTTTAGCTTTTTCTATTGCAATTCAAACAAAGAAATATTCTTGGGAAGATTTCATTTGATGTTAGTATTTTTTTAAAATTTACTTGGTTCATCTACCTACTGTATAAGCCATCAATTAGTAAATGGATTTATCCTTTATCGATGCCCACCTTTTTGGACAGTAGCATGATTAAATAGTTATGTATTAATATATTCATCTACAAATATGTCCTATGCTATGTTTTAAAACTCAAAATGGAAATTGTGAGAATATAGCTTTATTCCAGTGAGGAATCCCCCATGAGTAATTTTAAGTGGTTTGGAGAGTTCAAGGCTGCAGAAATGTTGAAATGTCATCTACTGGGAATTTCAAAATAAAATTCCTTTAAAAGATATGGATTATAGGATATAATGCCTCAAGGTACTACAAGTATTATCTACTGAAATCTCTTCAGATCATGCTAATACTCATCGGAATGAAATTGCTTAAAGGAAATTCTCACAGCTGGTTAAAAGAAATTGAAGCAACCTCTTCCCTTTTCTGGGCTCCAGTATCATCACAAGCTTTTCCTCTTTAGCCTTAAATTATTGCAATGCTACTCCATCAAAGGTGCTTATGAAACGGCCTCATTTGAAAGAATGAAAAATATTTCAATGGTTAGGATGAAGCTGGGATTTTTAAGGCCAGAACATTGAAATGAATATATGAGAAGAAAGATAAAAATTATTAATCTTAGTTAGGTCTATGAGTCAAATTCACATTGCCATCATGTTTTTAGCCCTTTCTCTCACTTGGATTATGGCCCTCACTTTAAAAATTAATCCATTCTATGTAGCACTTGTTGTACTTTAGTACATTGTAGGTACCCTATCAGTTTTAATGCTTTATTCACAAGCATCCTCACACATTGTGTGATTGTGCTTACAGAGCACATTTAACTACACACATTCTCTTCAAAATTCTGTCACCATAAAGCAAAGCAAATTCCTTCCCTCCTTTGTTGAATGGATGGCTGGGTAGATAGCTGTTCTTTGCACATGTTCGTGTTGAGTAGGTGCTGTATAACATCACTTGTTCCTTTTTTAATGTGACTCACGACAAAATTACCCCAGCTCTCAGTAATCTTAAGGAAAAAAAAACTTGCCATCTGCAATTTACTGCTTTTAACCTGAAAAAATAGGATCTAAAATGATACTCAGATACTTAAGAGTCTTCATGTGTTGTAGGCAGAAGCTGACAGATGGCACATGGTGGTAGGCTGGTGCAGCAAAAGAAAGAAAGTAGACAATGGTGTGGAAGAGCATCTTGAAAAAGGTCGTGACCACTCTCTAACCAGAGATGATTAACTGTTTTTTTATATTATCTGTCTAAACCTGTTAATGGAAATAGGTGATGTACTCATTACGATATTGCAGTGGATCCATAGGAAGGAAACCTATAGATAATAATGCCAGGGTTTGGCATTTATGTCTATTGCTAAGGGGATTGCCTTAGCATTCAATATTAAGCCCTACAACTTGGAATGCTTACTCAGTGTAAGATCCTTATTCCTCCTTTTCATGTAATAGACTTGGATTTCTGTATCTGGAGGATTAATTTTCCTCTTTTAAATAACGCCATAATTTGCTTTGGAGATGGGGGATCTAAGAAAGCTAAATATAGCATTTCTCAAAACTGTTTTCCTTGGAGGCATATTGCTATTCAACTGTAACATCTAATGTAATAGATATTCAAAAAATATTTGCGAAGTTGATATTGGGAAAATTTACATGTGCTTCTTAATCTCAAACTCTAGAAACTTCTGCATTCTAGAATTTCAGAGAATTTGGCTCTGTTGACATTATTCTGAAGGTAAGAGATATTTGACATCTGATTGCTTCAGTCAGCATTTTCTAATGTAGATCACTAGGCAAATATATCCTGACAGGGTCTGTCTTTGATACAGTAATTATTTGAATTGATTTTTAGCAAAGTTGCAGTTAGAAAGATTGAAAGGAAGGGCAGATATGGCTGGATGTGTGGTAAAGCATATGTAGTATGTGTTCTGAAGTATCTTTTAAGTTCCCAGGATATGGGTCATACCATTCACTCACTGCTGAAAATCTCTCAGTTGAACGGAGACAAATATTTGCTTTGCTTTATGATGCACTCCATGTGTGATTTAAAAATGGCAGAACCAAGCCTCTAGTTTGTATACTTTTGCTTTTGGAGACAGGGAGCTGTTCGTGGTCCTGAATCTCTTAACGTTTAATGAGAGTAGACACTTGGTACCAAGGAAAGTGACTGGCACCTGCATTGACTTTAGTAATAAAGGCACTGGGATAATGAGATCCCATGGAGCTTAGCAAAATAGGAGTAGAAACAAGTGGTAAAGTAAAAACAAGTGGTATAAGCCCAGAGGTTCAAAGTCCAAGGACATCTAAGTTGCAGACTCAGCTATAAAATTAGAGCCCTGGGGTTTATCTCAAGGCACAAACTTTCATAGGGCACACGAATAGTCCTTCTCACTATAGCTATGTTACCTGAGGCAATGAGTTTGCCTATTTTTTAAGTAACGTAGAGTTGGCCTGATCATTAGTTGAATTACCAAATCTAATGGTAAAGCCACGTGCTGTGGTTCTGGGGCTTTGGCTCTTCTCCTCTCCTTCCCTCCACTCTTGTATCCATGCTGCCTCTCCTCATCTCTCTTTGCCTTTTATCTCTCCTTTCCTCTTTCCTCCTCTTCTTTTATCCCTCCCCTCCTCCATCCCTCCCATCCCCTCTCCATCTTAACTTTTCCATTTTCTTCTCTTCCTTTCTCTGCATCTCTGTCTGTGTCTTTCTTTCTATATAACCCTGTGAATTGACTCTGAGTCAGCATTTGCCTTTAGCAATTTAGTGCTATGGGTCTGTATGGGTTTCACTTTTGGGAGAACATTTCAAACAGAAGTCCTGATCATTGGTGGACCTTAGAGTTGCTTTGACATGTTTTGCAAAAATAAACTTACTGGGACTTCGAGAGACTGCCATTTAAGCAATTAGAGTGGATGTCCCCAGAGGCAGGGTAGGCTTTTAACTATTTAACCTCACTCCTACCTCATTGGTTCTCTGTGGTTTGAAACAAGTACTGTGCTCCTCTTCAAGAATAGGTGAATATATAACTTCTGACTTGATGTTGGGTTAAAAAAAAAAAAGAGCAAGTGAATATTGCTTTTCTAGGAAACTCTTTGGAATTGTAAGGAAAGAATTCCTTCTGTGAAAAAGGAAAATGTGATGGCTTTTAGTCTCAAATAGATTATCTGCCTTCTCTCTCAGGAGAGATAAATCAGAATTCTTAATGGAACCACAGTCTAATGAAGTCACTGGCCACAGTGTTTTCTCTCCCAAGGGAGATGCAAATAACTAAATTCCTGTCCTGGTACCAGCATAAAAAATACAATGAAGTGATGACCTGCCAAGTCTGAATTCCTTCTTGTCCTTGGTACACTCTCTTCACCCTCATTTTAAATTATCTCTTCCTCACTCCCCCATATTATTTAATTTAGTAAACAAACGTCCCTTGGTA
This sequence comes from Avahi laniger, assembly GCA_963575035.1. Lineage (NCBI taxonomy): Eukaryota > Metazoa > Chordata > Mammalia > Primates > Indriidae > Avahi > Avahi laniger. Next base: position 75,500 of record CAUYSK010101409.1, read on the forward strand.
TAAGCTGTGTAAATATTGTAACTGAATTACTGTCTGCTTACTTAACTCATTACAGAAAACCATGATAAGCTTTTTAATTATAAAATTAGCCCTGCTGAATCAATTTCTTTCATTTAATGAACTGTATGAAATGGTGCAATGAGGATAAAATCATGCCCCTTTCTTACCCTTTATAAAAGTAACTTTTGTCTAAAATAATTTTTATAATAAAAATAATACCAACAAAAATAATAATATTGTCTTCCTTGTATGGTCCCCCGTGTGATTCTTTTAAACTGTTAATCCATGCTGGAATCACTTAGCCAAAACTACAAGAAATATTCCTTTTGAACCTACACATTGTTCTCAGCCTTGTCCTGAACACCTTACCCTCATCTGTCTAGCTCTTTCTTTACCATTTTTTCTGATCTTCTTCTTACTAAACTTATGAGTATATTTTCTGAATAATGCCTTGTATCACTCTTTACACCTGCCACTCATCACTTCTTCTTCTTAGGATACTTCTCTCAACTGTAATTTATATGTCTGCTCTAGGTACATATCTTTGGACTCTTTAGCATAGATAAACACCTCTGATAACAAGACCAAGATCAAGGATGCTGTATCCTCCAGCTAACAAACTGGTATCATCCTGGACTCTCAAGCAAAATATGGGTAAATCCTAACCATAAAACTAAGTGACATTTATGCTTACACATATCTTTCTTTATTTCCTACATTTTCGTTCTAAAGGTAAATATTTAATCAGTCTCATTTATGTCTGTGGCTAAATCATCTTTTTACTTTATTTAATTTAATCTCTTTGGGGAAAGTTATACACTCTGGCCACTTACCAAATCATCATAATTTCCATGGAGAAACTTCTGAGATATTTTACCAAAATATTTCTGAGATGCTACACTCATGATTCACCCGGGAGAGGAATATTTAGGGGAAAGAGGTGACTCCTTATGTAAATATGGAAAATTCTTCTCATACTTTTTCCTTTTTTCATGCCTGTTTCCCCTAAATGAGATCATTTATACCATATCACTGATTAAGCTTATTTTAAAGTCTATCACTAAGGGAAATTAATGGGTCATTGTTCAGAAAAATACATAATAATTATGAGTTTTCTAAGACTGTCACAACATTTGACCAACAGTGTCCTTATAGAAATTTTGTGATTTCTTTTTCTGGACAAGGCCAGATGCATATGAAAATAGACTTAAAATATTTTTGCGTATGGCTAGAAAATCAAGAGGAAAAAGTGGAAAACTACATGTTATTTATATTACAGCAAATAATTTGGGAACTATAAATCCTGGAGATCACATGTATTTCCCCCTTAATATTGTATCCAAATTCTCTTAATGTGTTCACGGGTACATTTCCATTAATCATATGAATTCTTTTTTTGACCATTCCTCATTTTTGGCCAAACTCTTGGTGGTTGAGTTGAAAATGGTTATTTCCTAGTAAAAGATGGTCTATAAAGATAGCATATTTCATTGGCTCCCTCAATTAGGAAGGCTGCCTTTGTTTTCCCAGCCTCTCTTCTGATGACCACAGACTGTTGGTTCTTGCTACTGTCTGAAGTGGCATAATAATTAATTCATAAGTTGGCTGCTTTTCCCTAGGATGATTTAGGGAAGTGTAAGACAATTAAGTCTATAGAGGAATGAGAAGGGATCTTTGATTTATTTTGGGTCTAGAGGTGTCATAACTGTGAGTCACAAAGTTGTGACATAGTGCATTCACCTCAGAAAATTGTCTTCATGAAATTACAGTTGCATTTGTCTAAAAGAAAAGATTCCTCTCTCATACGTTTTAACATGTTCTGATCAAAGCAAGAATCCAACTTCATGATCCAGTTAAGAGGAATTTACACACACACACACACACACACACACACACACACACACACAAAACCTTTGGGCCCTGTTGTGCTAATAGCCTTTATGTCATGATTCAGAACACTGCATGAGAAATGTCTCCTTGAAAGGAGATGGCTGCTTTTGACAGTTGGCTTTTCCCAATGCAGTCATTAGACTGCACATGACTGATGTGTGTGCACATATGGGGAGGAGTCTTCATTCCCTGTAACGGTAATGTCAGATTTCTTATTGTCTGAGATCAGCATCTCTTCAGAACCAACCATGTACCACTTTGTCTCCAAACCGCCTTCCCTGCTGACCATAACTGGTTATATAATTCTGCATCTTCTATTATCCTGACTGCTGATCCATGCCTGATGGCTATGCCAGGTCTCACAATGCCACAGGCTTTTGATTGCTGTGCTCTAAGCTGCTTAATAAGACAATTAAAAATGATTTACAAAATGACCTGCACAATGCAACTGGGGATCTGGAAGAGAATGTTCTCTTTGCTGCAGTGTTAAAATTGCATGCCCTTCTACGGTTCCTTCTGCAGCTGCCTTTAATTTCTGTATTGGTTTACTTTCTTCTTAGATTTTTTGGTTAAATATCATTTTAAAACAGTTTCACCTAAATAATGTATATCTGGAAAGAATTCAAGGTATGTGTTACTGATACTGGATTGTTCTGAAAGCTTCTGCCATGTAATGGGGTGGGGTTGTCTAAAATTCTTCAGCAGTTAAAAGGTAGTGCCAATGGCCTTTCATCAGGCTGGCTCATTCTCAGTTTGAGGGTAAAACCTAATTTCATCACTGACACATCCATCTTGATCATTTCCTCTTTCCTTTTCACTCTTATTGCTCCATTGATTAAAATGGGCAAATTTCCCAAAGACTGTGCTATGAGTCACACTCAAGTTCATCTATGAAAAGTGGAAATTTATCAGAAATAATGACCTTGATATTTTGAATATGATAACTGAGAAATTAAAATAGAATCCCATCTTCTATGTGTTGAAAATTTTCACTTTTTATTTTATTTAGTTGGATTTTGGGGGTTTCTTTTTTTCTTTTGAACTTTTTGTTGTTTTTGTTTTTTGTCCAGAGGAATGAAAATTGGTATTGGCCCAAATATTAAGAAGATTCTCTTATATATTTAGTGCTGAGACCCAAGGATTAATAAGATTAGCATTACAGACTTACTGTAACTTAGGAAGAGTGTGTGGAATAGATGTAAAAAAAGAACTGTCTTTGAAGCCAGACATGCTTATTTTTTATTCTTGCCTCTGTTACTTGATAAAGTGCAGAACTTCGAGTAAGATACTACATGCATCTGAGATTCCATGTATTCACATGTAAAAATGAGTATACTAATCCTGACATTCAGTTTGACTGTCAAGATTACATAACGTTATTTATGTAAAGTGCCCGGCACACAGTAGGTGCTCAAAAAATATTAACTTCTTTCAATCCTCCCCCTCAATTTAGGAGTATGGAATGATAATACTTTGTTGTTGTTAGTGGTATTCTTACTACTATATCCTGACGAATGCTGCAAGATGTCAGGCAGTTTGATGATGAAATTACTGTTTCAGCACTAGAGTATAATATCTTATAACACGATTCAAAAATTAATGCCTCTTATGTATATAAATAGCCTGGTTTGTGCACTTTTCAGACTATATGAATGCTGCAATGATGATGACCACATATGTTTTGAAGGAATTTTCTGTATTTATTTACATGGAACTTCCACCTTATCCTGCTTATTGAACCATCACTAAAGTAAAACCAATAAACCTGTCACTGGAACAAGTGACCACTGACCCACTTATGTGATATGGATCATTTCTTTTCTGATTGTCAGTTATTGAGATTAGGAGTTAGGAGGAGATAACAAGTGTGATTTCCTGCAGGGCTCCCCTTGGAGTCTTTCTTCTCTCCGTAACTCTCTAAGATTCCTATTCACCTTGAGGAGTCTCCTCAATTTAATCTAATTTAACAGTTCATGATAGATGACCAGACCACCTTAGGGCACTATTCAGAGGTCTAATACTTACAAAGGCAAGTCCTTGGTAAGTGCTTCTGATCAAAACATTCCTTTGCCTCTTCTGCTATCTTGATTCCTTTTTGTTTGTTATTCCGACCACAAGGTTTTTTATATCTATTTTTGTTTTTCTCAATGTCAAGTAATATTAGTAGATTATCATTTAACCTGCTATACTGGTTTTTTTTAACTTTATGCTTTATGCAATTCAGTCTTCCTAACTACTGGTTCTTTTCTCGTAGGATTTTCTTGATCGAAGGTATAACTTATTCTTGCCTCCTTAGTACCAGTTCTCTGGAGCTGCCAGAAACCCCCTGTTGCTCCTACATACTTCAGCCAGCATCATCTGCAGATGTAACAGCCACTATCTATGTCCTACCATTCCTGTACAGGCCAGCCACACGTCTGTCCTTCTTTGCTTTCAGGGGCACTCATCTTTCTCAGAGAAAAGAGATGGAGATACCAGCCCATGACTTGTCTATGTAGCTGAAAAAGAAGCAATGAGAGTAGTGGCCTAAGTACCCAGTGCTTTTGAGCTATGCCTTGTGCATCTCTGACTATAAAGTCACCCTCCTTCCCTCACCAGTGTTGGTATTTTCCCAATCCTCAGGGTACCACACCCGTATACCAAGTCACCCTGCATCAATCCCACATTGGAGAGAAGAGCAAGTATTTTGCAAAGGACAGTGCAGGATGGAGTTAGCACAGAGACTTTTCTTCTGGTATTACTGCACCTCTTTGAACTAAAGATGACAAGTATTGTCCTTGGATCCTAAAATGGCTTTCTTGGCATCTACTTGCCAAACTGTTGCCTGGGAACATTACCTTGAGGTTGGCTGTTAGAGGAAAATAGTTGATATTCATATATTAGGTATCAGTGGACAAAATGAATAATATAGGGAAAAATCTCTTCATACTAAACTTAATCATTTATAATCTTCTATGAAAGTATCTTAGATTCTGCTTATGTATTTTAATGACATGTTAAAATCCGAATAAATTTAAAATGGTATTAAATAAGATGCTTAGTTTTTATACGATGACAAATCTAAGTTCCTCTTTCTAATATCCTGATTATTCTTGATAATACTCTATCGTCCCACAAAGCCAATGTTATTTCCCATTTCTTCCCTTCACCCTACCCAGGCTGGTCTCCTCACTGTCCCACTGTTGTGTCAGGCTCACCCATCTTCACATTCTACCCGAAGCTGGTAACGCCTGTCACTTCATTCTCTACCTTTGCAAATATTGCATGTCCTTCAGAAATCATTTTCAAGTCTTTCCTCATCACGAGAATAATCACTCATGTTTCTCTACTAGAAATTTTTCATGAAGTTTAATGCAGTGTTTTGTATTTTTTCTGTGCTGTTAAATGTATTATCTTGCCTTCTTTATTAGGGTACAGATTCCCTGAAGTTAAGAGAACCTGGAGACGGCGAACACTTCTCTGGTTCATGTGATGTCCTCACAATGCTGAATGTAGTACATGGATGGATAACTGACTATTGGTTGGTTGGTTAGTGGCTGGATTGCTTTGTATACTAGTTCATTCATTCTTAAATAATGATTTTCCAGACTATGAGTTATAGATGCTCCTTCCCACCCCCAGTCACCCTTGGAATATCTTGATTTACACTATGCACTTTGCCTTAGATTATGCTATGGTTGTTATTATAAAAAATTGTCTCTAGTGCCAACAACAACAATAATAGAGTCTTTTAGTATGAAAATAGGTATGTGTTGTGATCAATTATTCATTCATCAAACATTGATTGAGTACCTCCTATATGCCAGGAATATGTATTGTAATACAGAGGGGAGATGTATACTTTGATCTTAAAGGAACCCAAAACGTAATGATGAGAGAGGAAGAAATGTACACCCAAAACTAATATGACAGGGAAGTGAATGAAAGCAGTTAATGTGGTGGAAATGCAATGAGAAGGGCATCTCAGAGAAAGTGCTTGGAATTGCTGTGTCTGGATAGTTTATCTTGACTGAATTTCTATGCTAGGGGGTAACATAAACTGACAATATGCATCTAGGTGCAGAAAAAGTTGCTTCTAAATAAGCTGGAACTAAGAATGAAGCCTCAGTTGGACTTTTACATTGCGTCCTACAAGTCTGTCATCTTGGCCTCCTTTATTTAGAGAAAGAAAAAAAAACGGAGTTAGCTACAGAAAACATTAAGTGAGATCTGAGCTCTCTCTTTGTGCATGGAGCTTAAGAATTATTTTTGCTTTTATTAACTCTCTGCGTTGCACTTTAACTCAGCTTGAAGTAGTGCCTATCTGTACAGAAAAGTAACCTCTGTTTGGATTCAACCCCATTGAAGTAGAGAATTGTGGGGCTTTTTTCTCCCCCAGAATTCCTATAGAACACTTGTTTTATGTCATTCTCTATCTTTTTTCTCTTACCTATGCTAATTCCTGTCCAGCTCATTTCTGTGCCCTCACTCAGGAGCGCTAGTCACCAACTCTTTTCTGAGCCCCTTGGAATCCATCCTCTGTTTTACACAGGTCTCCTGTATTCTTCATTCTGTGATTTCCACCTGAATTCAATTTGGCTTCTCCTGTTTGTTCTGCTTCCCTTGAAGCTCTTGCTTCTCATGATACCTAGTGGACTCTACTTCCCTTTGTCTCTTTCATACCTTGGTATAGCCAATGTCAACGACCCACATCTCCCCCTTTGATGTTTGTGCTCTATGACTACACTACATTTGGGGAGATAAATGTCTCTCCTCACAGTGGCATCACTACTTTGGCTCCTTGACTTTTGGCATTCTATGCCCTGCAACTGTACTCCGAGATACCAGCATTCACGTGGATGGTACCTCTAAATCATCCAGGTTCCTCCGCTTCCTGCATGTCCAGGGCCTCACTGCAGGCACCTCCTGGTCATAACCTCATCACTTCTCATCACTCTTGTCTGTCTTCCCTCTGTGCCTCTCACAGCCTGCATCCTACTCACTGGGACCGTCTGCTTTCATGAGAATGTTGCCTTCCCTCAGCCCTCTAAGAAAGTCACATGGAACTCTACCTGGGGCCTCAATACACTTTAATGATTCTTTTATTAGTTCTTTTATAAACTTACTGCCTAATTTCCCATATTAATTTTTCCAATTATTTTCTGTTTCCTTCGGCTTCTATCTACCCTGCCTTCAGTCTTCATCACTTAAGGGATTTTCTTATACAAAACTGATTTTAAAAAAAAAAGTTGAGACTGATCTTTTTTCACCTTTCCTTTCTCTGCTTGAGAGTTGATTATCCTTACCTTTTATCACTCCCATCTCACCTGGTTCTGGGCCTGTTCTTTGTCATCATTACGGCCTTCGGATCTCCTCTCAAATCCTGGGATTTTGTTCTGTAAATTTTACCATGTATGTTCATAATACACTGAATGTATTTCTGTTGTTATCAAATATACCTCAAAGTGGTGGAGACCGAAAATAATTTTTCAGGGCCTCACCTAACAATCGTGGGTTCTGTGTCCATGAAAGGCTCCAGGCCTACAAGAAATCCTAAGGTCCAGGTAAGGAAGCAGAGATAGGGAAGACACACCAGGGGGAGGTTGCCTTGCACACATCAAACCATTCCAAAAATATAATTCTAGGTCCATCCACAGGTGAGATTGAGATTTTAATAACACACCATTCTTTGGTTACAGTTGGCTTAACAACCCAGTGGAGATTAATCTTAAACCTGTGTAAGACATCAGTAACTTTAGCTGGGGTAAGCATAGCTGGCACATCTTATCTATTATGCAAGATTTCAAGCTCTGTTAAAATAATAGTTTTCCAGTATATTATGGGGGTACACATCTGCACCCCCATAATATGCTGAAATTAAAAAAAAGAATTTTTAACAATTGAGGATAAAGGACTAAAAACCATATAGAGAAATGGAAAATAAACATATAATTCACAGAAAACGATATAAAAATGATTCTCAAACACATACACAAAAAAACGATAGTTTTCCTCACTTAGTACTTTTTATATTACATATTTTAATATATATTTAAGTTTATGTCAATCTCAGTGTTAATCCTTCAATCAACACATATCTATTGAACATTTATTGTGGGTAAGGACATACAGGAACCCGAAGAATGGATAAAAACTTTATTCTGCATTCTAGGAGTCTTCAATATAGCTGGGGAGAAGAAATACCCAGTAAAAAATTGTCAGTGTGACTTAGACAAATTATTTAACATCTCTAAAAAGCACATTTCTTTTTGTATGTAAAAATGAGAACATTTTACCTGGGACCTTAAGTTGCAGTTGGTGTTTTAGGTTCCTTATAATTTTAGAACTCCAAGGAAAGTAGACATGCATGCCTGTTTATGTCAAACAAGTGCTAGCCATAATAGGTGCTACAGTTATATAGAAAAAAAAAGAGCTATCTGGAAAATGGGATAGATATGTATTCATGGAGATGTTGGAATTCAAGTGGAACTTTAAAGGGATGGAGTTGGATGGAAAAATGATTCTTCATCTCTGAATGTCACAGGCAAAGGTTCATGGAGAACGCACTACCTGCTGATTTTTTTTTTTTTTTTTTTGATCAGGGTAGACATCAACAAAAAGGGTATCTAGAATTGCTCTGACTTTTTCTTACTCTAGATTTCTCCTGTCTCTGCACATTTGTTTCTGCGTTTTCAGAATCTAGTTATTTTAGTAATACCAAATATCTCAAAATAACCTGTATTCATTGTGATACAATCTCTACGGGAATTCCAAGTGATCACAATTTCAGGAGAAAATTACAGTTTCTTGGTGCCTGGACTGACCCAACCTCATGGGTTTAGGACGCTAATCAGTGGCTCCCTGGATCAATTCTCTGGTCCTATCATAAATCAAGGACTGTCACATCTCAAAATACTACTTTTCCAAGGAGAGAATGATTTCTCCTTTAACGTGTGTTTCTGAGGAGGTAGAGAATGCAAATAACATTTTGAGGAGCCCTTTAAATGCACAGACTCCCCACTTAGGGCCCAATTAATAGGAAAAACCCACACTACAAGGTTTCACTCTGCCCTTGAAATTACATTTCAAAAAAACTTGCACTGACTTCCTCCAGGCACAGAAGAAGGATCTGTGTTTTAATTCTGACCTTAATTAAATCTTTATACAAGCTCTTTATTTTGCTCTCCAATGAAGAAAGGGAGGGTAGAGGGAAGGAAGGAAAGTGTATTTGCTCTTCTTCTGTCTTGAGAGAAATGTACCCAAAATTTTCTCTCTCTGTTTTGGAATAGGGGAATTTGGATTTTGAGATTAAGTTACATGGAGGTATTATAGCAGTACTTGTATAAAGTAGTTGAAATGAGTGCCCAGAAATCCTCCCAGTTTCTTCCCTACCTCTCACTGGAGTTTGATTCCATTTCCTTGAGCTTACCAAAGCCAAAATTACTGAAAGGCGCTGTCCATCCACGGGCAACAATCAATTCTATAACCAATCGTCACCCACTATTAATATTTCAAAACCATGAGTAATGACACTGTCCTTTGGAATACAGTGAAAAGTTTCCAAATGACAATTTCTTATTTTTCTTTATTTCAAAATAGTAAGGGAATATAAGTGTTTTTGCTGCATGGATACATTTTATAATGCATAAGTCAGGGCTTTTAGTGTGCCTATCACCTGAACAGTGTTCATTGTACCCAACAGGTAGGTTTTTACCCTGCCCCTTCTCTCCCCTTCCCCCTTCTTGATTTCCTGTGACCTTTATATCTCTTGGTACCCATGTGTGTCTATTGTTTAGCTCCCACTTATTGGTGAGAACATATGATGTTTGTTTTTCCATTCCTGGAAAAATACTTTGTTTAGGGTAATGGTTTGTAGTTCTGTCCAAGTTGCTGCAAAAGACATTATTTCATTCCTTTTTATGACTGAGTAGTACTCCATGATGTATGTATACCACATTTTATCCACTCGTGAATTAGTGAACATTTAGGTTGATTCAACATCTTTGCAAATGTGAATTGTACTGCAATAAGCATTCAAGTGCAGGTGTCTTTTTGATAAAATGACTTCTTTCCTTTGGGTCAATACCCAGTAGTGGGATTGCTGGATCAAATGGTAAGTCTACATTTATTTCTTTGAGGAATCTCCATATACTGTTTCCCAGAGCAGTTATACTGTCGTGGTCTCACCTATAGTATAGAAGCGTTCTTTTCTTTCTGCATTCATGCCAGCATCTATTGTGTTTTGGCTTTTTAATAATGACCATTCTAAAAGGGTAAGGTGGCATCTCATTGTGGTTTTAATTTGCATTTCCCTGATGATTAGTGATGCTAAACATTTTTTATAGGTTTGTAGGTCATTCCTCTATATTCTTTTGAAAAACTTGTGTTCATGTCTTTTTAATTAGGTTCATTTTTTTCTTGTTGATTTGTTTGATTTCTTTGTAGATTCTGAATATTAGCCATTTATAGGTAGGTTGTCTATTTCCTCTGTTAGTTATTTCCTTTGATGTTCAGAAGCTTTTTAATTTAATGAATTCCCATTTATTTATTTTCGTTGTTGCTGTATTTGCCTATGCAAAGTTAGTCATAAATTCCTTGTGTAGGCCAATGTCTAGAAGAATTTTCCTATATTTTATTCTAGAAATTTTATGGCTTCATGTTTGACATTTAAGGCCTTAATCCATCTTGAATTAATTTTTGTATATGGTGAGAGATACGGGTCCTGTTTCATTCTTCTGAATGTGGTGATCTAGTTTTCCCAATACCACTTATTGAACAGGACTTCCTTTCCCCAGTGTATGTTGTTGTCTGCTTTGTAGAAGATCAATTGGTCATAGCTATATGGTTTTATTTCTGGGTTTCCTATTCTTTTCCATTGGTCTATGTTTCTATTTTTATGCCAGTACCATGCTATTTTGGTTATTATTGCCTTGTAGTGTAATTTGAAGTCAGGAAATGTGATGCCTCCAGATTTGTTCTTTTTGCTTAAGATTGATTTGGCTATTCAAGCTCTTTTTTGGTTCGAAATGAAGTTTAGGATTATTTTTTCTAGATCGGTGAAATATGACATTGGTATTTTGATGGGGAATGCATTGAATCTGTAAATCACTTTGGGTAGTATGGACATTTTTAACAATGTTGATCCTACAAATCCATGAGCAAGGAATGTTTTCCCATTCGTTGGTGTCATCTATGATTTACTTCATCAGTGTTTCCTTGTTCTCCTTGTAGAGGTATTTCATGTCCTTAGTTAGGTATATTCCTAGGTATTTTATTTCTTGGTAGCTATTGTAAATGATATTGAGTCCTCGATTTGACTTCCAGATTGACTATTATTGGTGTATAGGAATGCTACTGATTTGTGTACATTGATTTTGTAACCTGAGACTTTGCTGAATTTATCAATTCTAGGAATCTCTTGGTGGAGTCTTTAGGGTTTTTTAGATACAAGATCATATAATTAGTGAACAGGGTGGGTTTGACCTCTTTCCTGATTTACATTTCTTTCTTTGTCATGCCTTGTTGTTCTGGCTAGAACTTCCAGTACTGTATTGAATACAAGTGGTAACAGTGGGCAGCCTTGTCTTGATCCAGTTCTTAGGGGGAATGCTTTCAACTTATTCTCATCCAGGATGATGTTGGCTGTGGGTTTGCCATATACAGATTTCATTATTGTGAGTTATGTTTCTTCTATGCCTAGTTTGTTCAGAGTTTTTATCTTGAAAGTGTGCTAGATTTTATTGAATGCTTTTTCTACATCTATTAAGATGATCATATGGTCTTTGTGTTTGCTTCTGTTTATGTAGTGAATCATGTTTATTGATTTGTGAATGTTAAACCATGCTTCAATCCCTGGAATGAAAACGACTTGATCATGGTAAATTATCTTTTTGATGTGCTCTTGAATTCGATTTGCTAGAATTTTGTTAAGGATTTTTGCATCCATATTCATACCAGATATTTGTTGGCAGTTTTCTTTTTTTGTTGTGTCCTTTTCTGGTTTTGGTATCAAGGTGATACTGCCTCATAGAATGAGTTAGGGAGGATATCCTTTTTCTCTATGTTATGGAATATTTTCTGTAGGATAGGTACCAGTTCTTCTCCGTAAGTCTGGTAGAATTCAGCTGTGAATACATCTGGTCTGGGGCTTCTTTTTTGGTTGGAAGATTTTTTATAACTGCTTCAATCTTGTTGCTAGTTATTGTCTATTGAGGATTTCCATTTCTTCCAGACTGAGTCTTAGGAGGTTTTGTGACTCCAGGAATTTATCCATTTCCTCTACTTTTTCTAGTTTGTGAATATAGAGGTTTTTGTAGTATTCACAGACAACATTTTGTATTTTTGTGGTGTAAGTTGTAATGTCTCCCTTTTCATTTCTGGTTGAGTTAATTTGAGCCCTTTTTCTTCCATTTCTGGTTAATCTGGCTAGTGGTCTATTGATTTTTTTTTTCTTTTCAATAAAACAAAAAGTTTTGTTTTTTGTTTGTTTGTTTCCATTTTGTTTAGTTCTGTTCTGAGCTTTGTTATCTCTTCTGCTGGCTTTGGGTTTGATTTGCCTTTCCTTTTCTAGCTCTTTGAGATCTGACATTAAGTTGTCAATTTGTGATCTTTCTGTATTTTTGTTGTAGGCATTTAAGGCTATGAACTTTCCCCTTAGGACTGTTTTCACTGTATCCAATAGATTTTGATAGCATGTGTCCCCTTTGTCATTCTGTTTGAGGAATCTCATTAATTTCCATCTTAAATTCACCATTGACCCAAGGATGGGTTCAGCAGCAGGTTGTTTAATTTCCATGACTTTGTTAAATTTGAGTGGTTCTCTTGGAATTGATTTCTAGTTTTATTCCACTATGATGTGAGAAGATATATAGTATGATTTTGATTTTTTTGAGTTTAGTGAGACATGTTTTGTGGCCTAAGATATGATCAGTCTTGGAGAATGTTCCATGCCCTGATAAGAATAATTTATATTCAGTAGCTTTGAGTAGAATGTTCTGTAAATGTCCATTTATGTCTATTTGTTCTAGAGTCCCATTTAAATCCAGTGGGGAAGTACTTTTTGACAAATAGCAGAGACACAACTGTCCATCCATATGGAACAAAATAATGTTTGATTCCTATCTCCCTTAATAAACAAAAGTAAACTCCAAATGAATTAAAGACTCCAAGGTAAAAAAAATAATCAAAAATATTGGAAGAAAATTTGGACTAAACATATAACCTAGTGATTGGTTTAAACATTTCTAACTAAAACCAGAGTTCCAGATGCTGTAATATAAAAAGAAAAATAGTCACCATATAAATATTTTTTAAGAAAATGTATAGTAAAAGATACCATTACCAAATTCAATATGTAAATCATGTATTTCAAAAATGTTTTAATGAAATATGTCCATGAGGATTGCAAGTGGTTATAACCGAAAACCCAAATAAATGTGCCTTGAACACATTAGGTGTTTTAATTTCTGTCATGTAACAAGAAGGTAAGCAATCCATAACTCGTAAAGCAACCCTACAATGATCCCACAAGCTGGGGTCATTCTGTCTCTCCACTTAGCTGTCCTGACTATGGGCTTCCATCCTCACATTTGTGACCTCATGTTTACTAAAAAGTTTCTTCTCCTTTAGTATTAGATTCAAGTTCTAGGCAGGGAAAACCAAATAGGAAAGTGAAACAAAAAAAAAGTATACTCTGGCTAAGTTTGCACCTTTTAAAAGATGAGACCCAGAAATCTCTCCCTGAGACTTATATATCTTTATCTATAACTGTGTACACCCTAGTTGTATGGGAGACTGGTTAATGTGATTTGTTTTATAATTGTTTTTGTCTCTTTAATGTGGACATATTTTCAACCTTAACATTAGAGTTCTTTTACTATGGGAAGAAGGGAAATATTAAGTCTGGACAGGTGGCTATCAGGACCTGACACACAAATGAAGATAGTTAATATCTACACTATTTATAGATTTTTTTGCAAACTGATAACTAAAGAAAACAATCTAATAGAAAAATGAGTAATAAATATGAATAAACACTTGAGGATGATGTAAAGAAATGGAAAAACATATCATGTTCATGGATTGGCAGAATCAACATTGTTAAAATGTCTATACTACCCAAAATGATCTACAGATTCAATGTAATCCCTATTAAAATACCAACATCACTTTTCACAGATAGAGAAAAAATAATTGTACTCTTTGTATGGAACCAGAGAAGACCCCATATAGAAAAAACAATCTTAAGCAAAAAGAACAAATTGGGAGACATCAACCTACCAGACTTGAAGCTATACTACAA
>CAUYSK010101415.1:0-48601 GCA_963575035.1 Avahi laniger
AGGGAGCAGGGGCCGCTGGTCTTTGCACGCGCAGGCAAGGAAGCGCTGGAATGTCCAGGGGAGAAGGAAGAAGGAGGAAGTAAAGGCTGGCATAAATGGTTGCCACAAGCTGCCTTTTCACGGCCATGTTGGCTCCCAACAAGGAAGAAGAATTGATGAAAGCCAGAAGCTCCCAATCTATCTGGGGAGAAAGATAAGTAAACAGAAGGTTACAATTCCATGCACACTCCCGGGCAACAGAAAAGGGCATCAACTCCACACCGGGGACTTGAGAATGTGTTGTCACTTTGGTTGGTGGGCTGTGTCAAAAAGAAAGGAATCTTTAAGTGGGTCGGAAACATAAGGTTAAGGAGATCGAGGAGTGTGTTTTAGGCAGAGAGAATGTTTTGCTTAGAAACCCAGAACTTAAAACAGTCCCGTTAGTAGACCGACAGGGGTCTGTGTGGAACTGGCAAAAGATGAACCTGAAAGGTGGGCAGCATCGAGGGCCACAGTGTCCTGTGTCCAGCTCAAGGAGAGTGTGTTTTGTTCTGCACATACTGAACGAGGTAGTCATAGCATGGATGCGGTGTTTCAGAAAGATCTCTCGGGCAGCTGTGTGCAAAGCAAGTTAGAGGGAAGGGCTGGAGACCAGGGAGCCGTAATCGATAGGTAATGCAGGTGAAAAATAATTAAGGTCTACACAAAGATTGTTACTGTGTGGCTGGAGGGGAGAGGACACATTTAGGAGACACTTTTGAAGTCGAATTGATAGCGTCATGTCATTGATTGGATGCGGGGCTTGAAGGAGAGGGAAGAGTTAGGATTACTCTGGCTTTAGTGACTGGGGGATGGTTATTCTGTTCATGAAAGCACATAATACAAGCAGAGAAGCAGTTTGGGGAGAGAAACAGTGAGCTTGGTTCTGCATGTGGTGCATTTGCCAAGAACGTGACATTCCGGTAGAACAGTCAAGCATGCAGCCTTGGATATCAGAAGAGAGACCTGGGCTGGGTGGATTGGCTCAAGAGTCATCAGAATGTGCTTCGGTGTAGGTCAGTCCGTTGGCGTGGATGTGACTGCCCTGGGAGAATATGTCATGTGGAAGGAGAAGATGTAGGCAGATAGGGAACACTAACCAGCGTGCAGCTTGAGGAGGAGAAGTTTGCGACTGAGACTGAGGGATTCGGAGAGAGGGCAAGAGTGGTGGCAGAGGCCAAGAGAGAAACTGGTGCTGAGAACCCAGGGCTTAGACACAGACATTACAGACGGGGTCAAACGTGTCAGAGCATGGAACTGAGGTACAGACGAGAAGATGTCCACTGGGTTCAGCCACTGCTCTGTCTTTGGCTACGTTGGCAAGAGCAGACTCCGGCCACATAGCGCAGAGAGCTGCCAAGTGACCGTAGGCAGGAGAATGCAGGGCTTCAGCGAGAAATGTGGCGGTGAGAGGAAGGAACAGAAGGATCTGCAGCCGAAGGGGCAGGCGGGCTTCCCAGAGACCGCAGGCACCGCAGAAAGGATTGTCTAAGAAGCAATTTCCCTGGCAGACCAGAAGAAATGGGCTCCAGATCCTGTGGGAGGAGGGGGAAGGGGAGCCTGGCTTGCATGTGTGAGGGCAAGAGAAACAGAGGGTGGGCAAGAAGCTGAAAGGGTTCCTAACCTAAGAGATGGGTCCGTGTTCTGTGAAAGGGTGGGCAGTTGCTGGGATAGGGTGCAAAAAAGAGAAGTTTCAAAATAACTCGTGTGAAGTAAGGGGCAAGGAAGTGTCTAGGGCCAAACAGGAAAAAGGATTACAGAGCAGAACTGAAGAACCACTTGAGCTTCTGAATTTATTATGGCTAATTAATTAATTGATTGATTTAGTAAATATTTATCGAGTGCTTCCTATGGTCTAGGTAGTGTCAATGCTGAGAGTTCACCCAGGAGTAATAAACGATTTGGACAAGCAAGCAGACAGTGATCTTACAGATACGTATGAGATACACGGGTCTACTCAGGAGGAAGCAGAAAACTGCCGTGAAGGCAAAGGCCAGAAAAAAGTGTCAGGGAAAACTTGCCGAGGTGCCGAGGTCCAAGCTGAGTTCTGATTGGTTAGCAGAGTGAGCTAGACAACAACTGTTACTCCTGGGCAGATTTCCCGAGTCACGCAAACATTCATACATGGCATTTCATGCCGTGCCAGCCACCACTGTGGCTGGTGGTATAAGTCAATTTTCTATTAAATTAACATGCTTGCTTCTCAAGTGACGGGCATTACTACAATAAGAAAAAAAAATTTAACGTGCTTGCTCTATGCACATGAATATGTGAAAGGTACTAAATATTTAATATTCAGGTGGTTGGCAAATAGAGAAATAGTATCTTTATAAAGATCCATCAAAAATAACACAGTTGCAAGGACTAGCAGCTATGAAGCCATTTCCTTTTTTTTTTTAATTTCGTAGGAGGTAATCTAGTGTCATGAGAGCAAAGGGAAGGAACGGATGGAATACGACGTGCTCTTTCCAATCCCTTTGTTCATCACGAGCACAGTTTCACTCGCCTGCTTGGAAAGCCAATAGGCCAGCAAAGCCCTGGGCCATGGCCAGGGCCCAGGAACTGGCATCCACTGCCGCCCTTGGACACAAGTCAGACCAATTACAGGCTGTGGAGACACTACAGGTTGCTTGAAAATATTAAGTAGGTCAAATCATCCTGTGAAAAATGGAGGCTGCCAACTTCTTTATTAGTAAGAAGAACATTTATTCAATTATTCATGTATTCAACATCTGTTTTTTGAGTTCAAGGCAGTTTGATGGTGATTTTGAGTCTTATTAAAATGAGTCAGAGACCCTGTCCCCTGGGACCTATGGTCTAGAAGGCAGATAAACACACAAAGCAGGGCAGCAGTGCTGTGTGCCACCCAACACAAATTTCACAGGGACACAGCTGAAACAACCAACCTATCGGCATTTTTGGACCTCCCACTTGCAGCAAAATTCAGGCATGGTGAAAAAATACCAGTATTTCTAGGCCAGCATTCAGCTGCTGAGCTGGCCCATGACACTAAATGTGGTTTCACGTCCCAAAACCATGCTCCAAGAACTTGAAATGTCATGTATCCTTTTTTAAATCATGTCCAGAAAAATTAGTTAAAATCGAACTAGGATTAATGAAAGTCATGCGCCGATCTGGAGGCAGACAAAAATACCAAAGTGTGCCAAGAGGCAAGCAGAAATCAGGGATGTCGCAAGGGCCCTGAGAGGTGAGGGGCAGGCCAGTGCTACCCCACAGTGCCTGAGCAGAGCATTGGCGATCAGGGGCATGCGTACAGGCAGATTCTACGTGAACAAGCTGAGCTGCAACAGAACAGTAGAACAGAAGAGGCACAAATGGTGGAGAGGACGATGAGTAGGAAAATAATGACCTACACAGAGTCACAAGAAAAGGGCAGGGCTGAAGCCTTCCGCCCTACAGGGAGATGCTGTTGCCAAAGTCTAAAGTAGCTTTACCTAAGACATGCGAGCTGAGGAGCCTAGGAGTAGAATAATGCTGTCGGGCATAGAGCAGTGGGGAACACGGCTTCATGGATGACCAGAAGAAAGGGAAAGGCACCGGCAGTCCTGCCTATTCCTACGTGGTCTAACTTGAGGGAAGACATCATCACCACCACCAGGTAAGTACCCTTCATGGGCGTTCCCCAAGCATTTCCAGTTCATCCCTCTCGTAGCACAGGCTTGCAATTGCCTGCTTACTTGCATGGCCCCTGCCTAGACTATAATCTCCTTGAACTTAATGGATACTATCCATTACTTCTCTATTTTCATTAGCCAGCACAGTGCTCAGCATATAGGTATTATCCAGTGTTTACTAAATGAGACACTGATCAGATGACTTGCTGTTGGGTTTTGTTGGTGTGTAGGATGTGCGAGTGTTAGCAGCAGGGCCTTCAGGAAGAGTGAGCCTGTGCCCAGCATCTAAATCACCTGTCTTTTCCTTTGAGGAATTCAGAGTTTCCTTTGTGGAGTTCACCACTTTTGAGTCCTGGAAGGAGGCACATCCCCCCTAACATCAAAGATGGCCAATCTGCCAGCTGCTCTTTCTCAACCTCCCCTGCAGCTGGGGCATGGGCGTGCCCCCTAAGTTGTAAGGATCAGGCACACCCACTCTCTTGATTTTGAATAGCGAGCTTGTGATGCACAAAGCAGGGAAAATCCACCAACAGCTGCAGAACTGAGTGCTTGGGGCAGCAGCGGGCTGCTGGCCACAGCAGAAGACGGTGCCCATGGTGACCGCACCGCAGGGGTGCTGCCTCTGGTGGCTTCGGTGGCAGCAGCCTTGGTGTCCTCATCCCACCAATTCCGTGGCATGACTTTGAGAGTTAGTTCTGGTAGCGTAAGCTCGGTTTCTCCAGCCCTCCTGGCAAGTCTGTGATCTACCCAATATCCTTTTTTAAAAAATTCCTTTTTCTCTTAAATCAACCAGAGTCAGTTTCTGTAACTTGCAACTTATAACCCTGACTGATATAGTACTAAATCGTGGGGACCAGTTTAGAACTTTCAAATATCATCTGTAGGCAGCAGGGGCCGTTTATGATTTTTAAGAGGGCTGTGACAATCACAGAAGTGCTCTGAGAACATCAAACTGTCAGTGACATGTGGGGAACATGAGGAAGACGAATCTGGAAGAAGAGGTTTTGCACCTATACCGGTGAGAAGTGATGCTGTGATGAGGGACTGAGCTGGGAGATTTGTAGCAGAAATAGGTCTATTTCTAATTTCTTCTCTGGTTTTCCATAGGGACTTTGGTCTAAAATGGGGGAAAATTATATTTCAGGAGAAAATGCATTGCTTAGATCCCGCCTTTCCAGGTTATCTGATTCTAGTCTTTCATAGTCTTTGAGCTATTTTATTGATACAAGTCTGTAAATCGTAGACAACTGAAAGCAATGCAAAACAATTCTCCTCTGTAGACATGGAAATTGTGCCTAGTAGAGGTTCAATTTACTTTCCTTTTTTTTTTTCTGTCTGTATCAGAAGGACAGTATCAATTGACATTCTTCACCACTATGGAAGAGGACAGTTTTGCCTCCATTTACACATTCGTTTCGATATTTCTGATCTATAAATGTAACATTTAAAATTTTTTCCCCTAAACTGGTTGAAACATCTCACCATTTTCCTCATTAATGTGTTAAATGGAATTTTTAACTTGTGTTCATATTTATATCTGTATGAGATCTGATTTTTGAAAATTTTAAGTCTTCATTTCTTTCTTTGTAAACAAAACTTTCTTCTGGAAACAAAAGCTCCAAAATGCACATGAATGACTGTTATTCCTGTTATCATAGGTTGGTGTTTAGCACTAGAGGCAAGTTTCTGGTACCTAATATAGATTACCTTAAAAAGGCTATAGGGGAGAAAAATCTTTTCCTCTACCCTAATAGGTTCAGTATCAGGGCATTGCAAATTAAACTGATAAAAGACAGATTAAGAGGAGAAAAGGTTTATTTCATATGCACACAGGGAAGAAGAGATCACAGAATAAAAGTGAAAACTCCAAAGTGGCAGTTAAACCTAGGGCTTAAATATCATTTTAACAAAGTTCAATAAAGCCCTGGAAAAAGGACTAGACAAAGGAAAAGGAGGGTAAGTCGTGGGAAGGTAACCAGGAAATTGCTGTTACTGACAGTTCAGTACTTGTCCCTGAGGCCTAATCAGTGAAAACGAAGAATGATGACATGTGATGTAAGAAAGAGGAAAGAGAAGTTTAGCAATTTGCCAGCAAATAAGGAGGTGGCAGTGTCTCAAACACCACTGTCCTGTGTTTAAGTAGAAAAACAGAGCTTTTTTAAAGGGGGGTTTTTGGCAGTTGGACCCAGGTCTACATGACCAGTGTCACATGATGTGGCTTCAGGCTATTTTTGTTTAACTATAATTGGTGGTTTCTGTGGACTTGTCTCCAGTGATGTTGCTCTCATGACCCTTGTCTGGGCAATTCTGTTGAGCCATCACCTGTGGTTTAAGATACTAGAAAACCAACAGCAAAGATCATTTTTCTGCCCTTTTTGTTTACTGGCCTCAGGAAGGAATGCAGGTTTTAATTCCCCCAAAAAGTGAGAGGTTTTAAAGAGACAACTCGTGAAACATTTCATTGCCCTTTTCCAGACCTTCCCCTCTGTTACACTGCGATGGTTTGAATAGGGTTTGTCCCCACTGGAGCTCATGTCAAGGCTTGGTCCCCAGTGCGGTGATGTGGGAAGGTGGTGCCTTTAAGAGGTGATCAGGTTGTGAAGATGGATTAAGGTCTTTCTGGCAAGAATGGGTTAGTGCTCCAGGAACCCATTAGTTTGCATGGGAAGGGATTAGTTTCTGAGAGAGCAGGTTGTTTTAAAGAAATCACCTCTTGCGTTTTGCCTTTTCTTCACACCTGCCCCATTCCCCTTCCGTTTCTCTGCCAAGGGCCCTCACCAGAAGCCACCAGATGGGGCAACCTAATCTTGAACTTCCCAGACTACAGAACCGTGAGCTAAATGAACCTCTTTCTTTATAAATTACCCATTCTCAGGTATTCTGTTACGGCAACACATTACAGACTAAGACAGAAACGTCTGGTAAATAAGCATTTATTTAACAAGGTTTGTCATGTAGACTCAGTCATCTTATATGGTAAGAGTTGCCTACTGAGTCTTTCTTCTCTTCCTTGTGAGGAAAAGGAGGACACCTTTACAAATGGAAACGCCCTTTACAAATGTAGATTTCCTTTGCAAAAGTGAAATTTTTGCCCTGCTTTTGGGCAGAGGGAGAGGGCAGAGAGCTCCTCCTGTTTGCTGTTTCTTAATTGCTTTCAGCTCAAAATAATCCTTATATCAGAGTGACATATTTTGGTGTGGCATATTCTGATCCTCTTCAGCTGCCATAGCAAGTACCACAAACTGGGTGACTTTCACAAAGCTGGCTCATTTATATGTAAAGTATTTGTCACCCAGCGTCCTAAATGCATAAGAGATCCACATACCAGTGTATAAGGGATTAAAATCACTGCATATCCAACAGAGTTCTAAGTCGATCTCAATCAGTGTGCATGGATGGAGGGGTGGTTATGTTATAGTGCCTGTCTTATGGCTGCATGCTAAATCCCTTCCAGTGGACTCGGAGGGAGTGACCCAATTAGAATTTCATTGTATGGAATATTGCTTAAAATAAGTGGACCGTCGGCAGAGGGTGAGAAATCTTTCGGTCCTATATAGTCAGTGCATTGAAATAGGGTTGGCTTTGTGCCGCCATCGTAGAATGTGGCCAGCAGTGCAAGATATCCTTCTATGGGTTCGTGAATACTGACCTATTCTTTACACACATATGTCTTATAAGGATGCTCACATTCAGAAATGTGCTCACACAGTATGTCACAATATGTTTAACGAAAACATAGAAACAAGTCACATCTGCCACAAACGAAGAGTGTCATCAAAGCGTCAGCTGCAAGTTATTCACGGGCTGCTGACGTGGCACTGGGCTGAGAGAGCCACTTACCTGAGTGGTTCCTCGCTGTTAGATGCTGCTTATTCTTGTCTTCGGCACAAAGCTTCTCTCAAAGCAGGTGACAAAATGAATTGCATAAAGCCTCAAATATATGACCTTATCGCAGGTCATTTGTAACTTCACAGGTTGTTGGTAAAAAATAGTTTGCAAAGAGCATCCATAGGCTTGCATAGTTTTCTTAAACCACCTGAGTAGGGGGTTCTCAGAAGGAACCGGGCCAGTCACACAGCAAGGGCTCCAGCGCCAGACTGCCGAGGTGTGAATTATGGCTCGACCGTCTCCTGGCTGTTTGATCCTGGGACAGTGACTGCAATTTCCCCAGGTCTTTGTTACTTACCAGTAAATCCCAGAATCTTTATGAAGAGTGAATATGTAAAGTGCTTAGAATATTTCTAAGTCTGGTCCACAGAAATGCTATGTAAGTATTTGCTGATAATATTAAGATCTATTAATATTTATTTGTTGGAAGAAGCATCCCTACAAACTACAATGGTTCTCACTACTTTTCATCCTATGGGAGAGAGGGAGCAGTCTTCGACACTGCCAACAGCTGGGCAAGACCAGGACGACCATTCACTCCTCTATTCCAGTATTTTCTCTCTGCCCTCCACATTTCCCACATTTCTGGGAAAGGTGCCCAATAATGAACACGATTTGTCTGCAGAGATCCGAGAGGGATGGTACCTAGTCTGGAGCTCATTCTTCAGGGGAAATTCCCTGATTCTTCCTCAGTGGGAATGATCAGAATTTCTTTTGATATTTTTTTTTGTTAATTCCAGCAGATCTCATCCCAGATTGCAAGCATAAAAATATGTGGGTAGCATCTTCTTTTATCTCCCTTGCTAAATAGATGAGAAGTCTGAGAGAGGTCCTTACAGCTTTAGGCTTGTCTTCGAGAGTCAGTCCAAAAAGAGGTGCACAGAGTTTCTTCTCCAGAAAAGGCTATCAGGTGTTTAGCATTTCACCGATGGCTCCACTGCTGTGTTCTGTGGGGCAACGCCCCACAGGATGCCAGCACCCTGAACAGCAGGAGCCAGGAGGCTTGGGAAGCATTCAGCTGGAGCATGAATGGGTCACATAACTTCATAAAACTTGCATCACAGCCTTTGAACATTCAAGTAAGATTAGAGGGATAAAAAGAGAGAAGGAGATACACACACACACACACACACACACACACACACAGAGGGAGAAAGGGAGAGAGAAAAACTTAAGTAAGCTATGGTGAAGACAGCCTAAAGGTCAAAATTGTAATATTAAATAAATCTTACAAGATTTTATAAACCCTAATTTATTGTCTATGTGCAACTGACATTTTAGCTCTTGGTTTAATACCAGACACTTCAAAGTATTCTTGTAGAAGAATGGTTGATAACCCTCTTACACAGTATAATTGGAATTCTGCATGTTAGAACATTTGGTTTCTGAAAGATTTTTGTAAATGTTAATAGCTGTCTTTTAAAATGGTGTAAGTGTGAAATGCTATGAAAAGCAAAGGTTTAAATGTCACTCTGTCTATAATTTTCATATTGTAAAAACTAAATAAGTTTTTAAAAATGGAAAACCTAAAAGCCTGCTGCAAGTTTGAAGATATCAGCTCATTCATTCTTTCTTTTTGAAATGGATATGACATTTAACCAAATGAGCCAAATTTAGAATTAAAGGTAATCTGTTTTTTCTAAAATTTAATATTGAACATTTAGCCTAAACTGAAAAGCAATTATATTTACAGAGTTCCCTACTTCTTCCCACATTGCATGAGATGACGATTGAAGATCAAAGCACGCACCTGACGAGCCACCCAGGCACACAGGGTCATTCCCATTGAGTTCTGGCTCTTGACTGTGGCCAGCCTGACTGAGGCCACATGCCGGCTCCCGGTGTGGTGGTGGAGCCAATGCTTTCTTTCCCAGGGTAACTGAATGATTTCACCATCATGAGAATCAAAAATATTTTCTTCCCCCCCCCTTTCCTTTTTTCTGTTTTCTTTTTCTCTCTTGTTAGCTTTCCCCTCATTTTAAATATTTATTGTGCAAAGGGGAAAGTGTTCATTTTCCTCCATTACCCCTACTTGGGAACCTGAATTCTGCATCATCTCTGGTACTTAGCAGCCTGTGTGTCAAGACTGAACATCCTACAAACAAAAAAATGAGCATTTACTACTCAACTCCATTTTTGCCTAAGCACTATTTAATGCACCAGTGTAGTTCTAAAGAGTGGTGTTGGTCATGTGGGTGCTACTAGAAACTTGTTACTTTTCATGACATAGCAAAAGTTGCAGAGGAATAAATTAATAAAAATGTAAATGAGATGGCATTCAAGAATTTTCCTATAGTGCATCACACTCATTGACCACAGTGGGATTTCAGTATGTTTTGCTGATTGAAAGAAAAAGGAGCCCAGTTATGGCTCAAATGCCAGGAAGTGCAGGTAACTCATACCCTAACTTACCTCTGCTCCTGTAAGTGCATTCTCGACATCTCAGCACCCTCTACCTTGCACGGCAGACAAGGGAAAGTTGGTTGAGACAGCTGGTTTAATACACACTGAGGCTATTTTCACAGAATCATTTGTAGCTTTTATTGATTCTCCCTCAGCCTTTAACTCTGAAAAGAAACTGGTTTTAAGCTAAGCCGATATGAGAGGCGGAGTCAGGAGGTATAGCATTGGCCAAATCCAACATTTTCCATTGGGATAAATTAGGGATGTATGTAGTCTGATCCTTTTTCATCTTAACTTATACCTTAATAATATGATGTTACTTTGACCCGGTAAACTGAATACTCTGCCTCCCCCTTCTCAATAAAGAAGGAAAAAATAAGCATCCTTCTATATGAAAATGGGATTTTTTTAATATCCTCGGAGGGGTCTTAATAGATGATTAGCCCTGTTATTTAATTATGACATAAGAGCAGTGGTTTTCAAAATCTAGCAAGCATCAGAATCACCTGTAGGGCTTGTTAAAACACAGATTACTGCGACCTGTCTGGGAGTTTCTGATTCAGCACATCTAGAAGAGGGCTGAGAATCTGCATGTCTAACAAGCCCCCAGATGGTACTGATGCTGCCTCTTCTACACTTTGAAAACGACTGAAACTATGTGATTTTTCTAGCACCAAAGCCAAAGATTAACTGGGTTGCAGCTAACAACCCTAAATAGCAAACTCCCTAAGTCACCTAGGGGCATATTTTATATCCTGCTTCTCCTGGTGTACTGGAAAGACAAATTACACAAAACTAGACATTTTTGGGGTGGTTTATTAATATAAAGATGATTTCTAACGGCATAGGTTGTGGACTGATAAACTGCTCGAAAGTTTTCCCAGTTGGCTGGGCGCTGTGGCTCACGTCTATAATCCTAGCACTCTGGGAGGCCGACACAGAAGGATCACTTGAGCTCAGGAGTTCGAGACCAACATGAGCAAAAGTGAGACCTCTGTCTCTACTGAAAATAGAAAAATTAGCCGGGCATGGTGGCACACACCTGTAGTCCCAGCTACTTGGAGGCCCAGGCAGGAGGATCGCTTGAGCCCAGGAGTTTGAGGTTGCTGTGAGCGAGGCTGACACCACAGCACTCACTCTAGCCAGAGCAACAGAGTGAGACTCTGTCTCAAAAAAAATAAAAAATAAAAAATAAATTATTGTGGACATGCTCTATTTGGGGATTTGACTAACCACTTATTTCTATTTTTTTTCCTGAAAAACAAAAGTAATAATAATAACAACTTCCATTTGTCAATTTCTGCCTACAGTGCTGCTGGCTGTGTGGCGTGGTTCCCAGCGATTTAACTCTTTCAACCCTCACTGTAATTGAGGAGGAAGATTTATCATTCTGATCCGACAGAACTGAGGACATGGCTGAGGGAGATTAGAAGCACATTTGGAGACACTGCTTTAGATCTCTGCGAGTCAACCTTGGAATCAAGCAGACTGTCAAAGAGCAGCGGCATCGCTGACGGTTTCTGCCGTTGCTCCGTGCTTCGGCATCAGGCAATCGGCCGCACTGAGAGGCCTCCTAAGAACAGCCCTGTAGCTCATTTGCTGCTTTCCTGTAGGGACGTTGTCAAGGACATTGTTGACTTCTTTACAAAGTGCCTCTTTTGTGCTAGAGACACTTCTCTGGGGTCTCAGTGCCAGGCAGAGTGGCGTTTCTCCTGAACGTGGGTTCGATCCTACGGACGGCGTGCATGGTATGTCCAGGCTTCTCCTCCTTTATTAAGTATGTAAAACCTGGCTTTGCTTTATTTCTTCATCTTCCAACATCGACACAATGATATTTACTTTTTAAAACGTTCTCGACAATGAATATGACTAAGACAATTTGAGGAAACTGATAATAAACTTTGTGTCAATTTCCTGCAGGAAGGTACCACTGTTCCCACTAAAATGGAAAACAATGGAAGGAGGAAGGAATAACCGTGACGAGAGAAATGAATGGCTTAGGGCCTGTTCCCCTTTAATATTTCCTTTATTTACCTGTCATCTTCCCTCACAAATATGGTGTGTGTCTGGGTAGTTCCCTGACTATTTTGTTAACAATAATAAACTTTGACTTTTGGATGAGGTGGTGGAAGGAAAAGGCTCTGCTTGATTCTGCACAGGGCTGCGCACCACAGAGTGAGGAAAACACAAAACCCAAATGTGTGTAGTCAACATGTTTTTCTAAACTATCTAAGTCTTATCTAGCCTTTTCATAAAATATGTGAGAACAGCGCGCTGTTTGGCTTTGCTTACCTTAGACCAAAGCCAACAAAGAAAAGGAGACTTTTCCCCCAATTTACTTATGAATTATAAGGGCAAAAGCAGCATGTTAGGAGTGCAGAACCCTGGCGGCGCCACCTTACCCAGCTTAGCTGTGCCACCAATGGCAGGCATGGGCACCACGCACCTGCCTGTGTGACAATGTGACGACACAATACCACCTCCCTTGTGCTCCAGAAAAGAAAAAGTACACCCTAAACCTAACGACACACGAGGTAAAGCCAAACCGAGGGGCAGTCTACAAAATCAATGGCCGATGCCCTTCAAAACAATGCCGTAAAAGACAAAGAAAAGTTAAGGAAACATTCCAGATTAAAGGAGACCGAAGGACCGTAAAAATTAAATGTAATACAAGGCCCCAGATTAGACTCTGAACCAGGGAAATGATGTCTCTAGAGGACATCACTGGGCCCACTGGCAAAATTTGAATGAAGGTCTGTAGATCAGATAATAGGTTATATTAATGTTCGGCTTCCTCATTTTGATCATTGTACCATTGTTATGAGAGCAAATATTCATGTTCTTTGGAAATACACACTAAACTATTTAGGGGTAGAGAGAAACTGTGTGTACAACCTACTATCAAACGGTTCAGAAAAATATGACCATATAATCATTTTATATAGATGTAGATATGTTTACTCCGGGTCATAGTGCAGCAGAGTAAATATTCGTGGGATGGATGGATGGATGGATGGATGGATAGACAAAATATAGTATTAAAGCCAATGAGGCAAAAATGTTAAAAAGTAGTGAACGTGGATGAAGAGTATACAGTAATGCTTTGTACTATTACTGCAATTTTCTGTATGTTTGAAATGATCACAAAATTTAGAGGTTGTTTTTTTTAAAAAAGAGGACTAGCCATAGAGCACTCTTCCTAAGCAGTGGGGATGAAGTGTTGTTTGTGATGTGGCAAGGCAAATAGCTGCAAAATAAGGTCATTCACATAACAGGCACAGTCATCTTTAAAGCATGATGCCTAGTGAAAACCACTTCCTTTCATGCACAGACTTGGCTAAATCCTTTAAAAAATGTGTTTGAAGCACTGGAGTTTATTATTCACGCCACAAAGTTCTCATGTGGTAGCAATGTTACGCGCACCATCTTTAAAACATGCTTAGACCTCAAAAAGCCCTTCCCCCATCCTCGAAAAAACATCAGGGCATACCAAAGCATGGGAGTTACCAGCCGGAGTCATAATTCTGTTTTCTGTGACAAGGGTAGTGCCATTATAATCCAATAGGCCCATGCGAATGTGCGGCGAACATTAGCTTCGATTTTTATTGTGGAGCATGACAAAAAAGAACATTTGTTCCTTTTCATTTCTGAATGTTTTAGTGGTGACATTTCTCAATCTGTGGGTTTGGGGGGTGTGTGTGCGTGTTTACTGTGTTTACTGCTTTCTTTTCCCTCGGAGGGATCATCTAGTGACCTTGAAATCTGAACTGGCATTTTGCTGGCAGGAAGGGAAGCTCTCTCTTCTCATTTGCAAAATGAATAACAATTTGATCATCCTTAAACTTCTAAAAGGTTAATTATGCTCTCCCCATGAGTACCGAATAAAAACCTGTTTTATCTCTGCCCAAATGAAACCCACAGGGCTCACCCTCCCTCCAGCTCTGCCAGGAGACCAGTCCTTCCAGCTGTCAATTAACCACTATCAACTTCTAGATCTCTGTGAGCCGCAGTAGATTTTCTCATCCAAAAACTATGACAGCCCTTATTTGCTAGGGCTCTGCGGTGACCTTAAAAATTTCTTAGCAGGAAAGTGTTATCTGGCTTCGGGTGTGATAGAAAGAAAAGGAAAGCAAGAGGAATGAGTAGAGAGAGAAAAAGAGACAGATAAAAAGGTGTTGGATCGCTGAAACTTCATTTCACTTCAAAGATTTCCACACCGAAACAGGAATAAAACAACAAGACGAAAATGTAAGGGCAAAGATAATAAAGATATCCACCATAAAAATTAAAAGCATATTTAAAGTATTTAAACTCTGCTGAAGCCAGAAGCATTAGATCCTTGCTGATCTGCCAGTTCTCAAAGGAGGTACATGTCTGCACGCTTGACTATAATCGCACCTGTGTGTCAACACTCATGCTAGGGGCAGTCCACAAACCTTATCTGGGAAACGTTCAACATCCATCCTTCCCGCTTAAAATTTCTAAGCTGCTACTATTTCTTGGCCATAAACAGTCTCTTCAGTTATAAGCCAGAAATCATATCTTAAAAAGCAAGTCTAAGAGTTACACTTCATTTTTATTACAAGAAAACTTCATCTTTCAAGGGAAAGTAATGGCAGAGACTGTCTGCTAATGTTGCAGGGGTGGTGATCAGGAAATCCTGCTTCTGCTCGTGTCTCCGCTCACGGCTCCTTGTTTTAGTCAGCCGTACAGTTTCACACACACCAACCAATGATTATTACATGTGAAAACAAAAACAGAAAAAAAGACGGAACAAACAACATATTTTTTTCAAAAGGAAACATGTTACCACATACACCAGCTCAGATAATTTTACAGGAATATAAATCTCAAGACACCATACGGAGCCTGATCCTTTGTTAGAGATGGGGTCTTGCAATATAACCCAGGCTGGTCTCAAACTCCTGGCCTCAAGTGATACTCCCACTTTAGCCTCTCAAACAGCTGGGACTACAGGCACAAGACACTGTGCCTGGTTAATTTTTGAAACTGATCTTTTGACTAGTGTGTTATTGTATGTGTGTTATTGTGTTATTGTATGTGTATTGAAAAAGGCCTCTGTGCAACCGTGCCCGTGTTCGCCGTGCAGCAGAGGAAATCCCAGCGGGGATGGAAGAGCAGATCTCTCATTTCCACGGCAACATTCCTGTAAGAACATCCAGTGGAGACTACAACTTTCCAATGATTTCCTGAAAAATGAGATTGTTTTCACCAAGAAGCGCTAGTGCAAAGTTTTTGTTGCTCTTCTTCCTGGATTTGTGTGTGTGTATGTGTGTTCAAATATACATAACATAACAATCACCACTTTTGCCATTTTCGAGTGTACGTTAAGCACATTGCGAGTGGTGTGAAGTACATTCACAACCTTGCACAGCCATCGGCACCGTCCAGCTCCAGAACTTTTTCATCATTTCAAACACAAACTCTGTATCCATTAAACAACAACTCCCCTTACCCTTCTCCAACCCCTAGTAACCTCTATTCTGCTTTCTGTGTCTGAATTTGCCATTCAAGGTGAAATCATACAATATTTTTTCTTTTGTCCGTGGCTTATTTCACTTTGCATAATGTTTTAAAGATTCATCCATGTTGTTGTATGTATAAGAATCACATTTTTTTTTTTTTTTAAGACAGGGTTTTGCTCTGTCTCCCAGGCTAGAATGCCGTGGCATCATCCTGGCTCACTGCAACCTCAAACTCCTGGGCTCAAGCGATCCTCCTGCCTCAGCCTCCCAAATAGCTGGGACTATAGGTATGTGCCACCAAGCCGAGCTATTAATAATTTTTTTTTTAATAATTTTTAATTTTTTGTAGAGACAGGGTCTCTGTCTAGCTCAGGCTGGTCTCGAACTCTTGGCCTCAGGCAATCCTCCTGCCTCAGCCTCCAAAATTGCTAGGATTACAGGCACAAGCCACCACACCCAGCCTAGAATCACAGTTATTTTTTAAGGCTGAATGATATTCCATTGCATTAATATGTACCTACCACGTTTTGTGTATCCATTCATCTGTTCATGGGCATTTGGGTTGCTTCTATCTTTTGGTGATTATGAATAATGCTGCTATGAACATTGATGTGCAAGTATATCATTAAGCCCCTATGTTCAATTCTTTTGGGTATACACCTAGAAGTAGAGCTATAAAGTACATACTATAGGTTTTATGTGCAATGATTGTGTTAGCCAGGCCAATGCTTGTGTATTGCTATATGTGAGGTAGAAAATAGAATGGAAATTTTACTTAGCAAATATTGGATGTTATCATGCTTGTATTTCATTCCAGGATCATTTTTGCTGTTGCTGTTCAATTATTTGAACAATTGCAGTGAAGATTTTGAAACTTTAGAAAATGAGGAAAGAAACTCAATCCTTTAGATTCAGTTTAGCCTCTTTAGAATTTTCTTCTAGCAAAAACATAGAGTTTGGTCTGTCTTAGTCCATTTTGTGTTTCTATAACAGAATACCTGAGGCTGGGTAATTTATAAAGAAAAGAGGTGGAGTTTCTTGATGTTGTTTGTTTGTTTGTTTGTTTGTTGTGGTTGCCAGGCATTGTTTAATGGGAAGGAGAGGTTTATTTAGCTCACTGTTCTGCAGGATGAGAAGTTCAGGATGGGGCGGCCACATCTGGTGGCTTCTGGCGAGCACCTCATGTTGCATCAAAACACAGCAAGAAAATAGAAGAGGGACTAGATACTTACGAAAAAGGCCAAACACCAGAGGCGGCTTTGTAGCAGCTTGCTCTCACCATGACGAATCCAGTCCCTCAAGCCTGAGAGAAAGGCACTGAGACCTCTCAATGACCTAATCACCTTTTAAAGGAACCAATTCCCAACACCAGCGCATCGGGGACCAAGCCTCAACGTGGGTTTTGGTGGGAAAAACCATATTCAAACCACAACAAGGTCCCCCAAACTAACGCACCAACGTGGGTAATGATCAGCTTCCTTTCAGTGGTGGACAGAGCAAGAACTTCACGTTTCTTAAGAGTGGTTGCCAATTTGGCAGGGAACATTGACAAAGGTCCCCTCTGCAGCCTCCTGCATGCCATATTTTCCACTGCCCATCCCCGGTATCATCCGGCAAACTGTCCCTCTAATCTTCCTTCTTTCCTCCCTACAACCCATTGTGTCCCTTATGAACCAGATAATCCCGCTGTTCTGCTCCCAGTTAATGCTAATTTTTCTAGAGACAGGCACATAATCCAAGAAGGGTCAGCCTACAGACTGGCTGCGTGACCATTGGCCTATGATCCAGGTTGTGGATTGCAAACATGGACAGAACTAACTGGGCTCCCATCTCAGGAAATAAGAATCAGGGAATAGAGAAGGAATCATGGAGCCACTAATGCAGAGGGCAAAGACTGTACTAAGAATGCTATGAAATAGTCAAGTTTGGAGGGGATATTGTAAGCCAAAGTCACGTGCAAGCTGAAGTTTCAAGGGAAAAGAGAAAGTCAGATATGAAAGAGAAAAGTATGGATTGGATGCACAGAGAGGAGGCACATCACGTGAGGTCACACGGTCCATGAGGAGGAGGCCAGAGCCGCGTGCAAGAGCTGACTTTGTTGGTAAGATTTGCCTTTCCAAGGTCTCTCCATGTGTTTCTCTACCTTTGCGCCCTTATGCTGAGCTACCTGGAGCAGGTCTCTGTTTCTCAGTTTAACAAGCCTGATTGAAACCCTCTCTTCTGTTGCTTCTTCTTCCATATCTACCTTCTTCCAGTGTCTCTTACTAACATTATCCTTCTGGGTCCACTTCTTCCTCTCTTCCTCCCCTCCGCCCTCTGCCTGTGCTTTTCAGGCATACTGCT
This sequence comes from Avahi laniger, assembly GCA_963575035.1. Classification (NCBI taxonomy): domain Eukaryota; kingdom Metazoa; phylum Chordata; class Mammalia; order Primates; family Indriidae; genus Avahi; species Avahi laniger. The sequence goes on from CAUYSK010101415.1 coordinate 17,774, forward strand.
AGGGCCCATCCCTGGAGAAGACTCCAAAAAATTGAAGAAAAATAATACAGTGGTTTGAATTTTTTTTAAATAGCAGTTTTATTGAGATATAGTTCTTATACCATGTATTTTAAAGTGTACAATTCAGTGGTTTTTGGTATATTCACAGGGTTATATGGTCATCACAACTGTTTAATTTTAGAACATTTTCATCATCCCAAAAAGAAATCCCACACCCACTGAAAGTTATCCCCCAAATAGCACAGTGGCTCACTCCTGTAATCCCAGCACTTTCGGAGGCTGAGGCAGAAAGATCACTGGAGGCCAGGGGTTCTGAGACCAGCCTGGACAACATAGTGAGACTCTGTCTCCAAAAAGAATTCTAAAAATCAGTTGGGTGTGGTGACATGCACCTGTCGTCCCAGCTATTTGGAAGGCTGAGGCAGGAGGATCCCTTGAGCCCCAGAATTCTAAGCTGTAGTGAGCTATGACTGTGCCACTGCACTCCAGCCTGGGTGACAGAGTGAGACTCTATCACTAAAAAAAAGTTTTTAAAGTCATTCTCCATTTCCTCCTGCGCCTGATCTCTGATAACTACTAATCTACTTTCTGTCTTTATAAAGTTGTCTATTCTACACATTTACATACATACAATACGTACAAAATACAACAAATGCGATATGTGACTAACTTCTTTCACTGAGCATAGCATTTTCAAGGTTCACCTGTGTTGCTGCATGAGTGCTTTATTCCATCTTGTTGTTGAATAATATTCCACTGTATGGATACGCCATTTTGCTAATCCATTCATCAGTTGATAGGCATTTGGATCGTTTCCAAGTTTGGTCTATTGGGAATAATCCTGCTATGAACATTTATACACAAGCTTTTGTGCGGGCGTGTTTTCAGTGCTCTTGGGCATATACGCAGGAAGGGAATCCGTGGGTCACGTGGTAGAATGCAGTATGTTTCGTTGTCCTTTTGCCCCCTTTACCTTCTGTAGGACTTCCGCAGGCTTCGCTGCTGTCACGCTGCGTTTTCTTTGTGTGTTCCTACTTTCGGTACAACTTTCCATTTTTCATTTCTCTCCCCTTTTGCTTTTACTCAACTATTTGAGTTCATTTTAAAAAGAAAAAAGACTCATTCTTAAATCACTTCCCCTAATGGCTTTTACTGCCTTCCCTCTCCCTGTCTCTGATAATGCCTGCTTCACCTAGAGGAAAATAAGGTTCGAGTGGGAAACAATCCCATGAAGTAGTTCTACAGAGTAGGAACTTCAGAAACAGAAGGACGTATTCAAGGGTGCATAGACAGAAGATTATAACAGGTCCTATTTAAATGACCATCGTGGTCATATTTTTATTTCTGTATTTGCCAGATCTGACCAAAAAATGTGATGTTGACCTGCAGTCTCTTCCATCCATCCATCCACCCAAACAAGCTGCAAATGCAGCGTGACTCCCAGGTAATTGCTGCAGCCACCGCTGCAGGGTATGTCACCATCAGCAGTGCTAACCCTTTGCCTCGGGCACCATATGGACAGTGACAGGCGCATCGCCCTGAGGAGATGAAGGGCTGTAAGTGGAGTGAGGGAGGCTTTTCTCGTCCCAGCCCCTCTGCTTCCCAGGCGGACGTGCCCCCACCCCATTCCCACTGTAAACTCAAGTCTGAAGCCCAGAAGCACCAATTTTGCTCAGGGAGATAATTCAGTATTTTCCAAGTTTTTGACAGCTGACCAATTAAAAGCCAGATGACACCTTTAACAAGGTCTAAATAAGCCAGGATTTAGAGCAATAGAAGGCACCAAAGCCCCACCCTCCTGCCTGCTCAGTGTGAGTGTGGGAGAGTTTCAGAGATAATTACAGTGCTGAGGATGATGCTGATGACCTTGGGGACACTGGGCAGGAGTCATTCATTAACCGGAAGGTAGCAAATTCTGTTTCTTAACTATGTCTCCAGTGAGCCTCCTACTTACTCCACTTCAGTATTTTTTGTCTTCAAACTTCTGAAATTTTATCCAATTCCAACTGATGATTCGAATCCTGCCCATATCTCTGAAGCCTTCACCACCGTCTTCACCATCGCGATCACCACTGAACGTTGCCCACGCTCAAACTGAGCACGGCCCGATACCGGATGGAGGACCACGCCCGGTCTCACACATAACTTAAAAATCATAGTTCCATCAATTTTTAGTCAAAACGCGTAGTTTATACCATTGCAAATTTACCATTACTAAGACATTTGTTAACGAGCCCTTTGTTAAACCTTTCTCTCTGTGAAGGGGGAAGCTGGAATGTGTTTCAGAAGGGAAAGCCTCACAAATGCATACTCCCAAAATTCATTAAAGTTACGGTTTTGTAAAAGCCACTGGAGACTTTTAAGGACTAAGTGACATAAAGAAGCCTGAGCTCAAAATTGATTGACATTGCTCTTAACTTATAGTTCTGCTAAATATTCATTGTGTCAGGCAATAGGACCTTCATGGACACAACAGATGTGACTCATAATAGGTTTTGTGTTTTTTTCTCCTTTTTGTGCTTTTTATTAGCCAATATACCAAACCCTTTCCAAATAAAGAGCTGGCGCCAGCATCAATCAGGGATTTTTGATCTGTGAGTGCATCCTTCTTTCTGTGTGCTCAGACTTCAGGGAAACAGGTCTGAAACAATCGGTGCTGGGGTTTCTGGACTTTAGAACAGAGATGCGCAACTGTAGTCCTGGCTTCTCGGGAAGCTGAGGCAGGAGGATCGCTTGAGCCCACGAGTTCAAGGCAGCAGAGCGCTATGATTACGCCCGTGAACAGCTCCTGCACTGCAGCCTGGGTGACACAGGGAAACCGGGCGCTATAAACAAATCAATAAATAAGTGCATATTAGAGAAGTTTCACATAGTACAGCATGCTGCAAACTGTCACCATATACATCACTTACGGTAACCTTGCTGATCTCAGTAGAGGTGGTGGGAGTGATGTCACCAACACTGTGTCTTGAACCACCCTCACGAAAACATGGCTGATGGGACAGGGATGGTGGTAGCAGCGCAGAGACCCGGAATGTGCACCGCCAGGTGAGACCAGTCGAGAAGCAGTCGCAGGGTCCCCAGTTTCATTTCTCACATTTTATAGCCAGCCCACGTAAATTTGTAAGAGAAGCTTGAGACATTTGGAGGCAATGAGGGAGGTGGCACTGTGAGCATAGCATTTCGTTTTGTTCTTATCAGGTAAGGAATCACCAGAGATGAAAGCTTTCCTAGGACCAGGGTTAATAGTAAAATGACCTGGACAACAAGAACAGTTCAAGGGCTGCGCCATCCATTTCCTATGCCAAATAACTCTTCCATTAACACTTTCGCTCCTTCCCCGAGAGCTTGCGGTGTCGGAATTAGGAAAGCCCAGGGGCTACACCGTGCCAGAACACTGGGACAGACCGTGTCTAAGTGATGCCAGAGACTGCAAGTGTCTGTCAGGTACTGGCATTTTTAACAAATATCTAGAAATGTATCAAAATTACTTCTGATTTATTTTAAACTGTCATCTGAATTTGGGGCTGATGCAAGCATGACATTGACCAGGACCCGCTGGGGTCGTCTGCGGGGGTTGGTGTAGTCAGACAGCACTACAGGAGACTCAACTTCTCCTTTTCTCAGTCCAGTGGTTTTCTGATCTCTGGATTCATTCCCTTAATCCTCAGATACAACCTTCACATGACAATAGTCGACTGTTTCCTGCCATTCACAAATATTTATTAAATACTTTGTATGTGCCAGGTACTAGCTAGGTGCTCGGAATAAAATGATTAAAAAAACAAACGTGATCCTTGCCCTTATGTTGTTAACATTTACTTGCAGCGGAAGAGTAAGACACCAACCAAGGGCCACTCAAAAAATATGCTTATAAATAGGAATCACGGCCGGGCGCGGTGGCTCACGCCTGTAATCCTAGCACTTTGGGAGGCCGAGGTGGGCGGATCGTTTGAGCTCAGGAGTTTGAGACCAGCCTGAGCAAAAGCGAGACCCAGTCTCTACTAAAAATAGAAAGAAATTAGCTGAACAACTAAAAATATGTAGAAAAAATTAGCTGGACACGGTGGCGCATGCCTGTAGTCCCAGCTACTCGGGAGGCTGAGGCAGGAGGATCGCTTGAGCCCAGGAGTGTGAGGTTGCTGTGAGCTAGGCTGATGCCATGGCACTCACTCTAGCCAGGACAACAAAGTGAGACTCTATCACCAAAAAAAAAAAAAAACAAAAAGCCGAGCAGAGCCACACGTAGGACATCCTGAGGCAGGAGAGAGCTTGGTGTGCTGAGCAGCTGACAGCACAGTGGCTTCATGACTCATCCCGAACCGCAAGTGCCCCGACCTCTGAAAACCGAACAAGAGCTTGAACAAAAAAATGAAAATACCACTAGGAAAAAGAGTCCCCTCTGTGCAAAAAAAGAAAAAAAGAGTACAGACAGACAAAGGAAGCGGAGGGAATGAGGAGAAGAAGTCAGCTACCACTGCTCAGAAAGGCACAAAAAAGTCATGCTTTAAGAAACACACTTTCATTAAATTTCACGATCATTGTTTGTTCTTCATTTTCCGGATCAAATGGGAAACATCTGCCTTTAGAAAACTCAGTTAGAGAAAGTTGGTTAGGTGAAAAATAAAGTTGTTTTAGCATGAATCAGCAGTCTACACTCTCAACACCTCTTACCTAGTCTTTGCTATGGTCAGGTACTTGTTTAGCTTAAAATGTCATTGTTTATGATAAAAGTTAAAAAAAAATGTGTCACAAACAAATTATAATCCTTTTATTTAACAATTATTTTCTGGGTACATTGAACAAATATCGAGTATCTATTAATACTAAACACCAGGCCCTGGGTTAGCGTGCTGGGGACACATGCACCCTGCCTTCAAGGGACATCCTGGTCTACCAGGGATGTCAGGTAAGATAGCAAAGATGACAGAACTGGTGACAAGGACCGTGACAGGTAAACCGACCTGGTTAACCTGACATGGAAGAAAAATCAGACGTAGGGGAACCAGGAATACTTTCAGGGGTGCGAAGTGGAGCGAGCAGCACCGAGGTGGAGACTGGGGGAAGACTCTTCGAGGTGGAGGGAGCCAAGGAGCAAAGCCCTGGAGACCCCGGAGAGCAAGAAGTCCCAGAGGAAGAGTCCTTTAATTAGGTGCATCAAGGACAGGCCCTTAATGAATCGTAATTTTAAAAATCAGTTACAATGAGAAATCACACACAAAAAGCGTGCATTTATCTCAAACATTTTAACACTCGTTTGCCATTTTTTTACATATATAGGATCTCCACATGGGCTGTCTCACATAAATCACACTCAATGTACATCACCAATTTTTTCTGTAGGAGAAACTTAAACACATTTATGAAACACTCTGAATGCAAAAGACTTCTAGATTTCTAGGATCTCCTCACCGCAATCATCATAGTTGTCTCCACCAAAGCTAATCAAATGCATTTCCTTCGTAGCAACTCCGTGGTGTCAAGTATTAATATTTCCAGCACTTTCAACTTATTTTTCATTGAAATAACAAGTTTCTTTCAATCTCATATTTTATTGGTTCAAATAAATTTTAATTAAATATAATAATTACAATGGCAATTACAACTTGCATAAGCAGGTTCGGGAACAAACGTAGCCAGTTTCATGGAGCATACAACTTAGCTGGTGGGAGAAGAAGGGTGTAGGCTGCAGAGTAACTAGCGTTCAGCTTGTCACATGTCCTCTGTGGCTTCTCCTTGACATTTAGCACCTAAGTACCAGGTACACACTAACACTCTTATCAAGAGGATGCAACTAGCTAGCATCCTCTCCTACATCACAGTCAACTCACCACATTTTACATCTATTTTGCGCAGAAGATTACAATAGATTCATCAAGAGGGGTTAAAAATAAAGGGGGCAAAAAAACATTATTGACCTTAAAAGGTCTCTGGTGTTATTGTTCAAAAACTGCACTTTCATAGTTACTATCTAACATCCATTGACTGTGTACTTTGTGCTAGGCATTATGCAAAATACTCTGCATACATTATCTCAATGAATCTTCACAACATTTCTTTGAGGTGGATACAAATATTACCAACCCTGTTTTACAGATGAGTTGACTGAGGCTGAGGGAGTCACTTAACAACTGGCAAAGCCACACTTTAACTGTGAGTGACGGTCATTACCACCTTGCTTTCTCGCCATTCATTATTACCAGCAATCAAAAGCCCCAGATCAGCCTTTCAGCCGCTGGACTCTGATAAGCTTTCCTCCTTATTTTTTTACTGTTAGCGTAGAAAGGTTTCCTTAAATCACTTTCTCCACCTGAAGTTACCACTAGGATGAACAAGACCTGAAAACTTGTGAAGTCTGTGAAGGGTTCACTGAGTGTCCGACATTGTGCTAGGACCTCAAACACTGAACCAGTCTCGTGCCCCACGTGACCAAGCAACGAAAGCACCACGGCACGACCGATGGACGTTCTACCCAGAAGCCACAGTGCCACATCTCTTCCCCATGTAAGAGTGGAACCCAAATTTTGTTGCTTACATTATGCTTATTTTAACAGGTCTTCTTCTCTAGAGTATTTTAGAGAACTGGGTAGAATAAAGAAAAAGGAGAATGAACAAAGTAGTCATGACCAGCTTTTAAAACATCATTAATTTAATACCCAGATTTCTTTAACAATGATGAAAAAGGCATTTGCTGCATTAATAGTTTTATAATAGATAAATAATACACACTCATTGTAAATAATTTTAACAATACTGAAAAGCATAAGAGATAAAAGCACTGAAATTCTTCTACTCACTGACCACCACCATTAACATTAATTTATATATAATATTCTACATGTACAAATAAAACTTTAAGGACAAAATTTTGACTTCTGTCTCCATGAATAATTATCTACTCAGATTTTCACCCTTGTGAAAGAGCATCATGTGTCCATGTCAGCCATCGGGCATCATCTCCTGATGGTATTTCAGGGATTCCCTCCTACAAATCTGATTAGAAGTAAAGTGAACACCACGACGCAGATACAGCAATGTCCTGTAGCAAGCACCTCAACGTGGAGACACAGCCTGTCTTGTATTTTTTTCTCATGTGCACTTATATGTGGTCCCTAAATAAAAATGGTCTCTTTTTGTACCTCCTCCATAGAATTAATCACTGTTTAATTAAACTGAATTCCATTGATTTATTGCAGGGAACTGAACTGAATTGAATTAAAGAGAGTCATATGGGAATTGCTGAGCAGTTGTTAAAACATATCTCTACTCTTGTGGCAATGTGGTATGTTCAGTCTCATGGACTTGACAATAAAATAAAAAGACTTATAATCTTTTAAAATAGCAAAATCTCCTAAAGTCCTAGTGGACAATGTACTGTTTTATCCAAATGTCCCATAATAAATAAATTACACCACCACAACTCTTCCGGTTAAATGAATCAGAGAAAAAGTATTTTTTCTTTATTTTCTTGTTAAGTACACGTATTATCTTCACGCTCAGAATTACCATCCCTCATACCTTAACCTATTCCTGAAATCCTAGCCCTTCTAAGAATAGAACTACAGCTGATAAATATTTTAAATACTGAAATTTGTTAGGAGAATTCAGAAAATCTGGACTACTCCAGCTGTTAAACCTACGACAACTTCTCATTGGTGAGTCACTGGGGTCACTGGACAGGAGAAGTTTTGGGATTCTGGCTCCTGAGACAGCAGCGAAAAGACGTCATCACCCCTTTCAAAGGAAAGTGTCTCCTGTGTCTAGTAATTGCGACTAATAATCCCTAACACAGCATTCCTTATGCCACCTGGAGGTTTTAGAAGAACTTTCTTACTACTTTCACTGGTATGACATTTTTTTATTCTTTCCCCAGATAAAAACCAGAGCCCTTTAATACATGGCATGATCAGCCTACTAAAATGTGTCCCACAAACGGGGTCTACCCTGGAAGAGCACCCGATAATCTTCAGAAATAAACAAGTAACCAGCACGGGAGAGGAAGGAGAGTTGTATCTATCTGAAAAGCAATTTCACTAAATGCAATGGGCTTGGGAGCAAAAAAGATAAATTAGAGCCCTTTCATCTATAGAATCAAGACAAACAAATGCAGTGGAGAAAAATGCAAACCCCCATGGCTGAGAAGGAGCCACCATCTGGCTTCCATAAATCCCGTGGAAGTGGAGAAAGCATTTTAGGTGCTAAATGGAACAAAGGTTACAGCCCATATGTTGAAATCAGTGCACTTACAAACAGCCACACCCTCAATTACAGTTGTTTGCAAACGGCAGCAGCAACAGCTAATTGCTTCCCAATAGTCACTCTCCTCTTCCCTGGTAGCAGAATCCCAGCTTTATTTACTTGAGAGCATCCATGAATCCAGACACAGGACTCAATTTTTCAGCCTCCCCTGAAGTTAGGTGTGACCATATGAAGAAGTTCTGGCCAGTGACAGGAAACCAAAGCGCTGTAGAGTGTTTATAGAAAGTTTCCTTGAAAGGCAGGAGTGAGCCCTTTTTCTGTCTACTTACCCTGCTGTGCAGAATGTGAAATGCAGACCCCTCCTAGGGAAGACAGAGCAGAAAATTAGAGAAAATCGTGCCAGTCCTTGTCTCACTATCCCAGATTGACTTTACTTAAAAGAGAATTAAACTTGTATATTGTTGAAGCGACGGTTACTTGGGGGTTCACTGTTTTTTGCAGCTGAAGCTAATCCCAACTAACACAGATTAGAAACAAATACAGATTTACGTAATGCCAGAGATATACTGGCAGTGCAGAGGAATCGGCCAAGGCTCTTCACACGGGCCCAGGGCAGCAAAAGTAAGGGGGCGAGGAGGCCGTGGGACAAGGAGCGCAAGCCCCGAGGCCAGGAAGACAATCACTATGCTCGCCCCCACTGGGCCCGAACACAGCCTCCTAACACGTCTCCACGCAGTGCAGATTCAGGCCAACACTGCCAATTCTCTGCAACAGACATAAGCCAAGGGAGACATACTACAAGAAGGCTCTGCAGCAGTGTATTTCAACTTTACTCCATGCCATTTCTGGTGCCCTTGCAATAAAGCAGCGGTCCAGAACCACTTTGGCACCAGGGACCCCTTTTATGGAAGACAATTTTTCCACGAACCTCGCGGGGGTGGGGTGGCAGGGGGGATGGTTTCAGGGTGATTCAAGCACATCACATTTATTGTGCAGTCAAACCTCTCTGCTAATGACAATCTGTATTTGCAGCCGCTCCCCAGCACTAGCATCACCGCCTCAGCTCACCTCAGACCAGGAGGCACTAGATGCTCATACGGAGTGTGCAGCCTAGATCCCTCGCATGCTCAGTTTCCAGTAGGGTTCACGCTTCTGGGAGAATCTAATGCTACAGCTGATCTGCCAGGAGGCGGAGCTCAGGCAGTGATGCGAGCCATGGGGAGCGGCTATAAACACAGACGAGGCTTCCCTGGCTGGCTCACTCACCTCCTGCTATGTGGCCCAGTTCCTAAAAGGCCACAGAGTGGTACCGGTCCCTGGCCCGGGGGTTGGTACCACAGCAGTAAATGATACATCCCTGAAGGATTGGTACCCACCTCCACTTCTTCCTTCCACGCTCATTGAGAATAACTAGAACAGAGCCCCCAGCAGCTGTCTGGGTGCTGCTGAAGGTACTCATTACAGGGTTTTCTTCTTTGGGTATAAAGCAGTTCTCAACTTCTGTTTTTTCTGCTTCAAGAAATAGAACAGATGATATTCACAATGTGAAACACCCATGGGCATGCCCACAGTGAGCAAGAAATTCCCAGCTTGCTAACTATAACTCCAACATTTTCTATCCCACTCAATAAAGCATATAGGAATTGGAGTGAGAATGACATTATTATAAATGATGGAATGATATGACAACTTTGAATCTGCTTTAATATATAAAGATATTAAATCACATCAAACGTTCATAAATAGCTAGTCTTCCTTAAAGATTACAGTGTTTGTAATAACCCCCATGAAAACAGCTTCAACATGCTGCAATAGCTCGAGAAAGTCACTCATTTATAAAGACTCTCCTCAATGATTTCCAAGCCTGAGAGAGGCTTTCAGTGTAGAAAACTATTCACCAGGTAAACAGCCGAGCATGCTTCCTCATGCAAATGAGTTCTGAATAAAAATCTCTTTAATGATAATAATGAGGATGCTGATCAGAGCCAATTATTTCAAGCTTCATAATTTGTATATTAACTAAACATCCTCATAATTAAGCAAGTTAGCCTAGGGAAATACCATTCATTAAAGGCTCTAGTGTATTTTGTTTCTGAATTTTCTGCTCTAAAATATTCCAGTGAATAGGAAACGAACTTGTCTATAAGTATGAGGAGGCTGAAAAAGGGGAACTTAAACAAATTTGGGGTGTTGTGATTATTATTGATATTTTAATGTAGCCGGAACTCTGGAGCAAAGCTGTTCAGAGCTGATACTGTGGCTCCAGGCAGCTGTCAGGGGCAGCGGCTTTTACACCTCTACTCAGCACGTCCTGAGGGCGAGCTCCTCTCCTTAGGGTCCCAAGATAGCTACTCCCCTTCTATTTCACAGACCCAATGCGAGCAGGAAGGGGAAGGAGCCACCGGTTGAGTTGGTGTCCTTCTAAAGAGCTTGCCTAGAAGCCATACCCAGCCATTTTCACTTACATGTCAGTGACCCAAACTGTCACATGGCGACCTCTAGCTCCAAAGTGTGGTTGTGGGGAGTGAGGAGTCGTGAGAGTGATGAGGAGCAGGGTGGGAGGGGGGTAAGGAAAGGTGGCCAGAAGCAGTTTTTTATCAGGGCGAATTTGTTCCCCAAACAAAATGAGGATTGTATTAGGAAAGAAGGTAGGGAACATTGATAGTGGGTGAGCAACCAGCATTGTCTTTTATCTCCTAGTACTTAGAAGGGTGAAGGAAGATAATGGGAAATTCTAGAAGCCTCTTAAAAGAAAAAAAAAATACGTGTTTGAGTTCTCCAATGGAAATCATCAAACCCTTATTTGGAAACCAATCTATAGCATGAAGAGACATGCGTGTCTCACTCTGGAACTGGAGCAAAGAGTTAGAACCCACATCTGTGTGGAAGCGCCCACAGGCCTCGCAGAGACGAACCTGAAACACAGTCAAGCTCCTTTTCGCGATATAATGAACGGGGAATGTTGAATTCTTTTAAAGTAAAAGCTGAAGGAAGACTGAAATGTAATTCAACCTTTCTTTGTTTTTGTGTTTTTCTTTTTGGTTTGTCCCTAAAGCATCCTTGTTGTTTATATTTAAACATCTGTTTTCTCCCATTCCTTCTGATTAAAAAAAAATTCTGAAAAGGTGCCATAATTGCATCTTTCTTGTATTTTTTTCTGATCTACAATGTTCTGATCAGTTGAGCCCATCTTTACAAGTCAAACTGTGCAGGTTTCTTATTTGTCAGTGATGGAAACCTGGCTTGACATCTGACAGTCAGGCTCGGTGCTGTCTGAGGCACACACCAACAGCAACTGGAACATTCCGGAATTAGCGCTTCGCTGTCAGTTTTGTTAATGATGTTTGAGGCAAAAAGGAATACAACCTACTCTTCTGGGAATGTGATATATTGACTCTGCAGAGCTGACAATAGTAAAATGTTGATTTAATGCCAAATTTGCCTTTCAGATATGTCGTAAGTTCTAAACATTTGAAAAAAGAACTAATAGAGCTTAACCCTAAATTAACAAATTGTAAAAGCTGAATTTAAATGTTGACTTAATAAAAGTTTTGTTTAATTATGATTAATCATTAGAAAATCTCTATTTCAGGTGATATTCAGAGATTAACAACAGAAATACTTTATTGTTATATAGCATTTTCCCATCCAAAATAAAAAAGATAAATTTGCACATACTTAAAACGACCACTGAAATAAACCTAGATAAAGGTTATCCAATTTTTAAAATAAATTGACATAGTGGTTGAAAGTAAACGTTATATACTTTCATCACTTTTTTGTAGAAAAATTAGTCATTTTGCAGTCTGTGGGTCTCATGCTATCCTCTGCCAGGTTAAAGCAGCACATAATAATGGATCATTCTCTCAAGAATTAGAACTTAGCCTCCAGCTTTCTTGTTAGAATTCCCACTGCCATTTTGCTAGTGGAACAACTCAAGATATATCGTGTTTTTCCTTGGATCTTTGTTCACGAGCATGTTGAACGAGTTTGTCCAGAATGCACAAATGTAATTAGAGCAAACACATGCAGCCATGGAGAGAAGATCCCGGCACCTTACATTCTTAAACTTCTAAGCCATCTATCCACCTTTTCCCCTTCATCAAATAGATTTAATAAATCTACAATGTAAACTACTTAAATGGATCAGCCACATATTCAAATCTTATCTATAGGTCAGTTTGATATACTATTAATAAAAGCATCGCTTTCATGAAAACATTATGTTAAAAGGCATATCAAACACAGTTATTTTAAAGAATAAAACAATGGCACAATCATATGAGCTTTCTCAATCTTTTCACCTAGAGCAAAGATAAATTTTTTTAAAGTTGTTGTAAAATACACACAACATAAAATTTACCATCCTAATCATTTTTAAGTGTACGGTTCAGTGGCATTAAGTACATGTATGTTATTATGCAGCCATCATCACCATTCATCTTGAGAACTTTTCATCTTCCCCAACCGAAACTCCGTACCCATTAAGCAATGATTTCCTGTTACACCTTTCCTCCAGCCCCTGGCAACGACAATTCTCCTTTCCGTCTCTGTGAATTTAACCACACGAGGTACCCTTACAAGTATTACAGAATCATACAGTATTTATCCTTTTGTGAGTGGCTTATTTCACTGAGCAGAATGTTTTCAAGGTTCACCTACATTATAGTATGTGTTAGAATTTCCTTCCTATTTAAGACTGAACAATATTCCATTGTATGTACAAACCACACTTTGTTTATCCCTTGTCCATCTATGGACACTTGGGTTGCTTCTACCTTTTGGCTATTGTGAATAACGCTGCTATGAACATGGTATACAAATAACTCTTCAAGTCCCTGCTTTCAATTCTGTTTCCCACGCATTTTTAAATAGTATAACTGAGTACTGGTGTTCATTTCAGACGTAAAGAAAATCAGAACTATTTGGGGGAAAATATTCAATACTAGAGGTTAGCAGAGAAGGAGCTTAAGATAGCAGAAAGAATAGTGATTTCCTAGTTTTGTGACCTCGTAAGAGTAATTTGTTAACTTCTAAACCTGTTTCATAAAAAAAGAAAAGAAAAAAAGAAAAAGAATCATTTGTGTTCTAGTTTCCTCATCTGAACAATGGAAATCTCTAACTATGTAATTATTATGTCTCCATTACCATTCTAAAATTCCATAGTTTGCCTGTAATCCTAGCACTGTGGGAGGCCGAGGTGGGAGGACTGCTTGAACTCAGGAGTTCGAGACCATCCTGAGTAAGAGTGAGATCTCATCTCTACTCAAAATAAAAAAATGAGCCAGGCATTGTGGCTCGCACCTGTGGTCCCAGCTACTCAGGAAGCTGAGACAGGAGGCTCTCTTGAGCCCGGAAGTTTGAAGTTGCTGTGAGCTGATGATGGAGGAGACTCTGTCTCAAAATAAATAAATAAATAAGCTTCCACAGTTTAATGGTTCTATTCAACTCGGGACTTCGACTTGCCAAAGCTCATGTGGTAGTTCATGATGGTCCAGGGCCAGATTCAAAGCTTAAGAGACTTTTTTTCTTAAATTTAGTTTTTAAATTCTGAAATTTCTTTTCTTAGTTGTAGGGAAAGGTAAACGAATAAGACATTCATTTGAAAAGCAATTTGAGCTTTTCAAAAGAAAAAGTTAATAGAAAAATGAGTGCATAAAGGATCTTTGCAGATTATAGTCTTTCCGAAAAGAGAAATATGTTCATCCGTAATATCACCGTAAGTATTGTGAGAGTTGGCAATATATTATAAAGTGTTCCTTTTCAAAATTGTACACTGCTTTGCTCTTAAAATACAGTTTAACTAAAAGAATTTCAACAAGTTAATTATCCAAGTGAGGTTTTCAAATCACATTTTCCTCAAAGTTGGGTTGGCGTGTGTGAGAGAGAGAGAGAGAAGGTCTGCTTCAAAATTGAGCAGTGAACATCTTCAACTCTTCCCAGAAGTTACAGATTCATGTCTGAGAGTTGAATTACCCAGTTTGGACGACAACTTGGTTCAAATAAACTACATAATTGCAAACTTTCCACTTCGTTTTCTGTTGGGTAAACACAGCGTTTGTGTAAGTCTGTGGTTTTATAATACTGTGGGCCCACTCTCCCGGACTGGCACAAAGGCACTGACCCCCACCTCCTGGGTCTGGCAGATCATCGGGGTGGCAGAATCAGCCCGGAGGGGTAAAACAGATCCAGGCAGCTGCTTTTCCTGGGGTTTGGGAGACGCGGCAACGCGCTCTACTGTAAGCCGTGCTCGCGCTGTGACTGGTGGCACCGTCGCAGGAAGCACGCAGGGCTCCTTCTGGCGAGAACAAAGCTGACCTGTGCGCTGGGAACTTTATTTCTGCTGTGCACACATAATCCACCCCGTCCTACCTCTCCTGTGCCTGTGGCTGGCCTGTGTGCTCAGCCTTCGACCCGCGGCCAATGGCATCGCCTTAACCTCTGTGTGCCTCAGTTTCCTCATCTGTAAAATGAGGATTACAATAGTGCCGCCCCAGGAGGGTTTTGTGAGGATTAAATGAATTAATATAGCCGAGGTGCTGGATCCGTACCTGGCACTTGGTGAGCTCTGGGCACATGTCAATGATGACCCCGGATGTGCCCCGGAACCCACATGCGTGCTCGTGCTGGGCCTGTTCTCTGGCTCCAGGCCCTTGCAGTGTGCCCGATGCTTCCGGGCGCTTACTCCGGAGTCCTCCAACCTCCACGCCACGCGCGGCCTTCTTACCCCCTGTCCCCGGCCCCGCCTGCTTCCGTGACGCGCAGCCGTGCGCAACGCCAGCGCCCACCGTAATCGAGCTTCAGAGCGCTCCCTCCCCGGCCGGCCTGAGCGGAGGCTGACAGTGGCACGTGTGGCCCGGTGGCCATCTGCCGCATGACCGTCCCGTGCTGCGGAAGCCGAGCGCGGCCGCGGCCTCTGCCCTGGACCGCACGGGCCGGTAGCGGCGCTCGCCCGTGGCTGCGTGCTACCCACGCCCCTAAATGCCAAAGAAAAAAAAAGGTACCACAGCCACTTCATCAGCCTGCCTCTTCTGTCGAATTGCGTTATCCTCAAATCCTGTGAGCCTCGTGCAAACAGCACCGCTTGGCACGCGCGGCTCCGTAAGTTCCTTTCCCGCGTTTCCCGCACAGCAGGTTTCCCGCGGATCGGCGCGGGTAAGAGCCGAGATTCCCGCTTCCGAGAACAGGAAAGGGCGGCCGCCGGTCACTCCCCGCGCCAGGCGCAGGGGCCGGAGCGTGATTTCACACCCTCTTGCCGCATTTTCCTTCTTTCTTCTCCTCCTCCTCCTCTGCCCTCTCTCATTCACTCTTCGGAATAACCATTACCTCTGCCCTGTCTCTCCGCGCCCTCCACTTCCCCTCTCCTAAAAACCACAGTGCTGCAAGTTCCCGCGTGTTTATTTGAGACGATTATGTCTAGGGAAGAAGAGTCTCTTTTAAAGCTCCCTCAAAAACCCAAATTCATTGCCTAAGAACGGTGCTTCTGTCTATCTCATGCGTATTTATAAGGTTGCTGAAGTTTCATTGTATTTCGTGCAAAAGACCCAGTTTCTTCCTACTTGTTACTAGCTGAAAGTCTTTAAATTAGCTTTCACTATAATAAAATGAAAGCATTTACTTGATTGTTAAATAATTTAAAGCAGGCTTACTAAGGTATATTGCTGCAATTTAACATGTCGTAGCATAAAATGAAGATGCTAAACCCTAACAAAGAAGAGCTTTGGAATCCAGCAGCAGGTATTATAATTTTTATATATGACGCTGATTAAGACACTATGTTAAAAAATAGACTCCCCTGCCTCCCATCCCTTCTCTGTCCAATCTGTCTCACCCACAGTTGCCACCTTAATCTTCCGGGACGTCGCTTTGCATTCAGTTTGGAAATCTGCGGCTTGCTGTCATTTAGAGCACTGGTTCTCCAGTGAGCACCAAAACCACCTGGAGGGCTTGTTAAAACAGACCGCTGGGCCCCACCCCAGAGTTTTAGACCCAGAAGGACTGGGGTGAGGCCTGATAATTTACATGTATAACAAGTTCCCAGGGGAGGCTGCAGCTGCTGGGTCAGACACCACAGTTTAAGAAGCGTTGACATTAAAACCCAGACTTTTAGTTTGATTTTCAAGCCCTTTCCTTTTAATAATATGGCCTCTATCTACTTCTTCAAATGGACATCCATGAACCCTTTTCACTGGAACCTGCTATTTTGATGAAACTTTTCTATTCTTTATTTCCAGAATGCACGTTCACGCCTGTACTGAAATGGTTTCTGCTGCTTAAGACATACGCCTACCCTGCCTGTAAAACTCAGCGCCACCATTCCATGGCGTCTTCTCCAGGTGCCGTAGGATTTCAGGATCCCATCTCTGCTGTTTATTTGTTCATGATATAAACTACTTAATAACTTGTATTATTGCTTACCTATCCATAAATGTGATCAAATAAACTAGTTTGCAGTGCGATTCAACCAGTTGAAGATCCTCGTCTAGGGTTATATAAAAAAACCAAAATTAACTACTTTTTTATTGTTTGCTGTTGCTTTTTTTTAATAACTGTGATAATAGTCAGTCACCAAGAATGAAATTGGCCATGTGGTGATTCCACTAAGTGTTCTGCTGTGTGCTAAGCAAATTCTTTTGCTGATCCGCCAGTATGGACATACGATTTTTTTTCCCAAACACTTTTTCTACATAACATGACTAAGTAATAAAACAGGTTTCTGTAATCCATATACAAATCAATCACACTGTGCTTCTGACAGGTAGGTTACTACAGGTTCATGTCCCAGTTTTGCTGTGTATATAAGTCCAGAGTTGGATTTAGGGTGAAAGTAATGAACTTCAAGTTCAGGCTCATCACTTGTATCATGGAATAGGCCCTTTCTATGGCTCAGTGAGAAGCTCTAATATTGAGTTCATGTGGTCATCTGTTTTTGTAGATTTTACAAAAGTAAAATATTTTGTAAACTTTTTTCTTAAAAAGGGCCTCCAAAATTATAACATTATAGGCATTAGACTCTACATAACCCTTGTCTGGCCTTAGAGATGGTCCATGCTTATAGATTTAAAATGAGTAAGGCAGCCAGGTGCGGTGGGGGTGGCTCATTCCTGTAATCCCAGCACTCTGGGAGGCTGAAGCTGGAGGATTGCTTGAGCCTAGGAGTTAGAGACCAGCCTGGACAACATAGCAAGATCCTCGCTCTGCAAAAAATAAAAAAAAAAATGAGTAAGGTAACCAAATCAGAAGTAGAATTGGAGTCTCAAAAATAAATGATCTCCCTGCCCACAGTTCTTTGTTTTTCTTTGAATCCATAAACATAACACTAGAACTATTTAATCAAATGAAGATACATGTGTTGCTATTTGAAAATTGGCAGCCATCTTATTCATTCGTGGAAATGGACAATATTAATTTGTATTCTCATTGATTTTATGTGATTCATATTATAAATAACATTACTCGAAATACAGGCAATTACAGTTTTAACAGCAGTTATCTTTGTAAATCAGTGTAGAGCTTGTTTGAGAAAAAGGTCTTTCATTTATTTTAGGAATTGTAATAAAACTCTGAAGATGACCTATAAGCGACAGTTGGGCAATTCAGAATCTTTAAAGGGAAAACAAAAGGAAGTAAAACCTCATATTTTCATGACCACTTTGAAGAACGAGAAAGCTTAAACTAATCAACAAGGTACTATGTGTCTGCATAGTAAGGACACGTGAAGGAGTGATGTTTCATTAGCATTGATACCACGAGTCTCACCTCTGCTGCCACAAAGAACATAGGGAGAAGGTTTAGAAAGATCTGAAAGACACAAACTGAAAAAGATAAAATTGGGCCTTTTAAGTTTACAGTCAGAGAATATGATTTACAGAGACTGGACTATGTCTAATACTTACACAAATTTGTTTCAAAAACAAAAAGTAGTGTTTTCTTTCAAAGCAATTCATTGTGAGCAATTTGTCATTACAATGAGCTTCTGGCACTCGACCAAGTCTTTTCAGAGACTTGCTTTAAAACAAATGGCCATTAAAATTGTACAATGTTACAATAGAAAATTCTTACGATGATTCATTCTTAATGCAAAATTTGCTTAAATTACTGTATTCAATGAGAGAGACTGTCAAACTTCATTTCATAAACAAAGTCATTTTCAAAAGCAGTAAATCATAATTTAAATTTCTCTTTATTTTCATCAGATGCATTTTTGGTTTTCCATGTGGTAAGATACTAACTGTTTTTCTTCAAGCAGTAAGTAATTGCTAAGAACAAAGATTTTCATTTTTTAACCCTCATTCTCTGAAGAAATGATGGAAATGAAGTGAAAATCACATTATTTGGTACATTAAAAATTAGGTTTACGGCCAGATGTGGTGGCTCACTCCTGTAGCATCAGTCATGCAGATGTCCCTGGGTAGGTGGAAGAATGGCTGATTCTGTTTCGTCTCCAGTTCTGTTACCTGTGAGATAAACTTGTAATTCATTATTAGGGTGGAATCAGATAGGCTTTACTTTTAGGTGTTAGACATAGGTACGAATTTGCATGTCCTTGCTTATGGGAGGTTAGCAAGAAATTTCCTCAGTGAGTGATCTGTAGGGCCAGCTATAGGTGTCTGAGGCTGTGATTTTCTTTTTATACATTTATGGTGACAGTTATTTTTAAAAAGTTAACTATATGCCTGAAAGGCCTGAGGAATTAACCTGGTATGGGTGGGCATTCTCTGAAGGGGCTCGGATGTGTAGAAAAAAGAAGAGCTGAGTCAACAACTAGAATGGGTAAAGGTGATCCCCACCCAGAAATGAATCCGAGTAAAGGCCACTCGGAGACTTCCTATGGCCAAATCTCAGGAAACACAGTATGGGGGCTGCATATCTGAGAATTTTCAGTATCTTCTGATTTCAAATAGTTTGTCCCATTTTTCCTTTAAGGACATAAGCAATAGACAACACATTTTTTCTCAAATGTGTAGTTTGTGTCGTGCTTGCCTCCCTTGAGATTGATGTTCGTTTGAATTTAAAATGGGTACCTGCAGGGCTTAGGCAGGCAAAGATCCCATTTGTCCTGGGTCCCGTAGGAATAAAAAAGATGGCACAGGGTAGTCTACACGGACGGTGAAGTGTACACTCGCGAACAGAAACAATGGCACACAGAGCAGTGGTGCTGACCCTCGCTGTGCAGTAGGGTCTGATACGCAGAGCCTAGATTCACACTCGGTTCCTCTGGGAGAAGCTCGGATGTGGCCCCAGCAGGGAGCTTGCGGAAATGCTGAATATCAGGCTCCCCGCCCGCAACCACGGAATCAGAATCTGCATTGTAACAAAACCTCCAGGTGATTTATAGGAACGTCAGCGTTTGAAAGATACTACTGAAAGGGATCAGAACATGCCAACCCCAAATCTGCCACTTTAGTAGAAGAATTATCTTTAGCTGAAGGTCACTGAGAAGCAGCAGAAACAGGAAGAGCTCTCTGCCCTCTCCTTTCTGTCTAAAAGCAGGGCGTAAATTTCCCTGTGTAAAAACATGTTCCCTTCTCCCTACCAGGAAGAGCAGAGCAACTCTGGACGGCATTTTCATCACCAGAGACAACTCGAGTGTGCAAAACGAACTTTGCCGACAACGCTCATCTGCCGTCCATTCCCTAGTCAGCCCGCAGCTTCCCCTTCCCTTTGTCCGGTCATTTCTCCGCAATTCACCCCAGCTTGTTAAAATTGTTTACGAGTCCCCAGGCGCCTCTTTGGGTTTCCACTTCTTTTCTGAGAAGCCCCCGTGTGTGTAAAAATGTTCACAAAATTTGTTTGTCTACCTTTTCTCCTGTTACTCTGTCTGTAATTAGTTTAGTTCACAGGCCTTCAACAAATAACCAAAGAGAACAGAGGAAATGTTTTTCCTCTCCTATGCTGCTTTGGGGGATAAGTTTTAGACTTAAGAAGGGGTTTGTTTAATGACAGGGAATACTTTTAGGGACTGTTTATTTAATCCTTTAAACCTGCATCAATTAGAACAAAAAATGTTTGCTTCTGATCTACTATAGGATTATTTAGTATTTATCATGAAATTTCCCCCCTCTCAGAGTACAGGGAGGACTTCAGCTCAATGTCGCATTTAGCACTTTCAGCAGGCTCAGAGCAGGGTCCAGACGCCAGCAGAGCTGGCAGTAATTGAACAGAGCTCACCTCTGAATTCAGAACAGAGGCTGCTATCTTCCTATTTTAGACTTCTTGCCGGCTAAGAGCATCCTTTGGCCTAGAGGTATTGATTATAGCCAGAAATAAATCAGAGACGTCTATGCCTGCTTGAGTTAAGAGAAATCAGACTTCACACTCTTGGCAGCTCTGCCTGAGCTGAGGTCTGCACTCAGCGGACACGAATCATTTCTAAACGGAATTGAGAAGGCACTTTCCCACACGGTCACAGCCGCTGAAAGCATTACACTGAAGCAGAGGCTCGGTCCCCAAATTAGCAGCATCGACATCCCCTGGCTACACCCAGACCTACTTAATCAGAAACATGGGGTTGAGGCCCAGTAATCAGAGGAATCAGAGTTTAACCAGCCTTTCAGGTGATTCTAATGCAAACTACTCGTTGAGATAAGGAAGATTCTTCCCATGGGCACTGAGCACATCTGTGTACCAGGCATATTTCTAAGCCTATTAACTCATTAAATCTTTGCGCCAACCCTATAAGGTGGATACCATTTTAATCTCATTTTATAGATGAAGAAAGTGAGGCTCAAGGAACATTTTCTATCATTTAACAAAACTGAAACCACTCAAGTACCTGGCACTGGGTGTGTTGGGCATTTGGACACAAAGAGGAGCAAAAACTCACTTACAGGCTCTCGTAGCCACCTAGGACACAGCCAAGCAGATGAGAAGTAGAAGGCAGATTTCGTTACACACAGAGATATCTGAACAACCGTAAAGAAGGTTCCCAGCTGGCTCTCACACGGGCAGCAAGTTGGTCCTGGCTGGTGGTGGAAGGCCTCAGTTTCTCTCCGCATGGGCCAGTCCGCAAGGCTGCCTGAGCGTCCTCACAGCGTGGTGAGCGATCCAGGAGAAGAAGGTGGGAGCCAAAGTGTCCTTCCTAGAGTTGCCAGATTTAGCAAGTATGGCATATGAAATACTCAGGACATGTTTATACTAAAGTTTTTTGTTTGATTATCTAAAATTCAAAATTAACTGAGCATACTCTATTTTATCTGACAACCTATGCCGTGTGACCTAGGGTCAGAAATCAGGACAGGCATAGTGGCTCATGCCTCTAACCCCAGCACGTTGGGAAGGTGAGGTGGGAGGATCACTTAAGGCCAAAAGTTCAAGACCAGCCTGGGCAACATAACAAGACCTTATCTCTATAAAAAATAAAAATAAAAACAATTAGCCAAATGTGGTGGAACATGCCTGTCGTCCTAGCTACTTGGAAGGTTAAGGTGGAAGGATCGACTTCAGCTCAAGAGTTCAAGGTTACAGTGAGCTGTGATCGTGTGCCTGGGCAACAGACAGAGACCCTGTCTCTAAATACAAAGAAAGAATTCATACCATACATCGTCAGTATGCCGTACTTTATTAGCCATGCTGAGCAGCTCCGATTCAGCGTGAGAGGACAGGACACAAGGGTGCGAACGCCAGCAGGTGGCCGTGATTGGGGGCTACTTTGGAGGCTGGCTGAGACACCAGATCTGCGACCTCGTCACCAAAGGTTCACTCCAGGGATCCATTCAGTTTTCCCACATTTTTTCAAAAAAAAAAAAAGAGGATTGATATTTCAGTATCTATTATTACGATATGACACAAAATAAGAATAATAAAAGTAATTCCTCTGAAGGAAGAGGAAAGGGAAAAATGTAAGCCTTTTTTAAAGCTACTTCCTCAACAATGAGATCAATGTTTGCATATGTGTCTGACTTCAGTATCTATTCAAAATTGTATCTTTACCTACTATGCAAAAGGCTTTCAAACAACAGTGGTGCTTTTTTTAATATTCCCTTTATGGTTTGACTGATGATCACTGTGGGTATTTTAATCACCTTTTGTGTGGATTTTTTCATCCCTCTTAAACAAAACATGTTGCTTTCCTTTTCAAGATCTTTAAGTCACTATAAACCTTTATTTTCTTGCCTAATAATATTGTGAAATGAAAGACTAACATTTTCATAATCTGAATACTCGATGCATAGTATTTTATCAGCTAACTGGACGTTGGAAAACAATTAAGCAGAAGTAGAAATATTACCTGTCATTTCTTGAGTATCTATTAACCTGTGGGAACTTTCCATGCGTTTTAAGTCTCACTGAAAACCTGCAATGTAGGTATTATAACCTCATTTCCTTTTTCCCATTGAATTTTATCCCACTGATATACAAACTGAACACATGATATTATTGAAGGTTTTTGGACACCTAGATCTGAATACGTGCTTCATTGTAACCAGCTACCGGAAGTGAAGAAGAACAAGCCCTGAACCAGTCAGAGCAGAAATGCAAAATGGTGATTAGGTTTTCACGGTAAGGTTGACAAGTTTCTGAAAATCAGGAGATACTAGAAAACAGTATAGCAGCATCAGAAGGCAAGATATAGCTTGATAATGAGGTAAGGGCAATTTGTACTATAATGCTCAAAAAATCAAAGGCTGCCTCTTCTATCAAACCATCTAAAACCTTTAATTAGAATTAAACTTACATCTCAACTCCTACAAAAGTATTCTTTGCCTATTTTATAATAGATTTTATTATGAATAATAAAAAAAGCTCTGACTCATTGAGCATATTATATATGCAAGGCATTGTCCTAACTGCCTACATTTACAGGCATTATCCTACACAGGGTACCCATATAACCCCACTCCTCACAACGGCCCTCAAAAAATGGGGTTCTTCCCCCATTTCACACATAGGAAAATTGAAGCTCAGAGATGCAAGGTAACCAGCCTATATTTTAAAAATTACTAAATGTCATAGCTGTATCATGACCAAATGTTCTAATTGGCCCAGATCAGAAGGGCCTCCCAGGATACAGGGTTTTTGGTCACCCACATAGTTGGATTCAGATGCTAGATCCTTCTGAACCAAAGCTCAAGTTCTTTCCATTACTCAACATTTCTTTGTTGAGTCATATAATGTCTGTTTACTTCCATTGCAGCAATGCTTAGCACAGTACTTTGTACATAACAACACTAAGTAAATATTCGTTGAATAAACGAAGGAAGGGATGGATGGATAATTTCGGTAAATATCACCGGTGTAATGATAATGCCTATGGTATGGTTTGGAGAGGCTAAAATCATGGCGCTTAGACCTTCTCTTCCTTCTTTTGCAGCTAAATGTGCTAGTCATTGCTTGACAGCCCTTGGAGGCAAGGAAGGACAGGTGTCTGGAGGATGGCAGGGGGAGCAATTTTGTGTTGTAATGTTGCTAATTTCCCATGATGGCCAATTTCAAGCTATCAAGGCAAAGTGAGGGAGCATGAAGGTGGGAAGAGATGTAGCAGCACAGCATTATATAATATTTCCACCATATACATCCAACATGTACAGCAGAGTAAATAACCTCAAGAGCATAGGTGACAGGGAATAGTTAGGAAGTGGTAAGTTTTGATGTATTATCTTTGTTTTAATATAATTTATTTAGTTGTAAATTTACATAATTTCATTTTTAAGAATGATTATGTTTAACAGCCAGCTCACCAAAATCCTAAAAACTGAACAGTCCGTTCTTAGTAATAATCCATTCCTGGTCTATGTAGTAGCACTACAGATCTCTCCCGCTGGAGAAATTACTAGTGAATGAGCTGATTCATGCAAACCCCCTTATCATGCCTGGGAAAGGAAGGAAGGAAGAAGGGAAGGAGGGAGGAGGGAAGGGAAGGAGGG
Source organism: Avahi laniger (assembly GCA_963575035.1). Lineage (NCBI taxonomy): Eukaryota > Metazoa > Chordata > Mammalia > Primates > Indriidae > Avahi > Avahi laniger. The sequence goes on from CAUYSK010101415.1 coordinate 41,839, forward strand.
AAGAAAGGAGGGAGGAGGAAGAAAGTAGGAAGGAAACTCAGACCAGATATCCTCTGACATACAAAAAGAGCAGAGTATATCTTCCAGAGATAAGTACCAAAATCATTGAGGTGAAACTCTGAAGGATTTTAGAAATTTGGTGGATGATTAACAGTTATGAAAATATTTCTAAGGTAGGCTAAATTTCATAGAAGAAGTAGTATTCCCACATACTTGAGCATCTTTATTTTAATTAACTGATAAAAACAGACTTCAGCCAATTTCCTGGAGAAATGTGATGATACAGCTTACCCTAATTACATATATGGTACAAGGATTTAGTTATAATATTATTAAATGTATATATTGAAATATTAATAGCTGAAGAAATCCATAGTGTTTGTGATATTCTGTTCTATAAAATGATTTCATAAATGAATTTCACATAATAAAGTAAATTCATAATTAGGAATAGGAACAATTAGGAAAGAGACAATGTAAACACTTCTCTAGTCTAAAGGAGATTTATGTATACCTTTGTGTACCGCTCTATCAAAACAATGGCTTCAGGTATTGTAAGATATTTTTATTGTTGTTGAGAGGCTGAGCTTTATTATGAAGGATAATTAACTCTAAAATTGTGTCTATTCAAGTACAGTAAAAGGAATCCCAGAAACAATTATCCATCTCTAAGTAAAAGGAACAATAAACATGCATTTTCAGGTAGATCAGCTTTGCGCCTCATATTTTCCAGGATAGGGTCAAGAAGTGTTTCAGTGCTTAGTGGAGGTTATGTTGTACTACTCTGCCACACAAGAAAGTGGGCTTCTAGAGAATCTCTGAGACTACTTGCAGGATGAAAGTGGATCTAAAAAGTCCAGAATATCCAGTGTAGACCATCTCTTGCAACTGACCGATACGTGCCAAACATGCCACCAATATTCCAAAAGATCTTTAGGGCCCTAAACAGCGGCTAGGCTTGCAGGATGCCTTTGGCTCAGGAATGACGTAGGGCTAACATGGCCACTTGGAGCTCTGTCCTAGTGGATGAATAGGGGTCTTCTTGTACTCCACCAACAAGTGCAAATGAGCCCCCAGCTATGTGCCTGACACTCGGCTAGCCGCCGGAACTCTATGCCGAATAAGCCAGAGGTAGACGCCTTCATCCTTGCAGCCCGGGGAGACTATCAGAGCTGGAATGGACTTAACAGCCTTAAAAGGACTCGCACATAAGCTTCTGGCAATACCTTCAAATGAGGTTATATAGTCACAGGAATACAGACAAAATTGCAACCTTTTCTTAAAGTCAGGTTTAGTGAGGTATAGTTTATATCAAAAAATTCACAATTTTGAGGTGTATGGTTTGATAAATTTTGACAAATGCGTATAGTTGTGCGACTTCGACCATCACACTACTTTAAGCTTTCATCGTATTCCTGGACCACACCACCTGTGCTACATTATGCTTGAAAATACTTTTAATCCTATAATTATCTTATGAATAGCATAAGTACGCTGCATTTGGTATTTTGCAGGTAAAATCATTAAATTTGTTCAATGTAAGTTTCTAAATAAACTTTAATGTTTATAAGCCTGTCTTAGCCATTCTTCATTTTTTAAATGAAACCAGGCCTATCAAAAAAGCAAGGTAGTCCTGGTCTCTCTCCTATGCTGAGGACTTAGCCTAATTATGTGGTTGGTCTTGTAGACAGCTAAAGAACTCCGTGAAAAATGAAGAGTATGCGCACAACACCTTTTACAGAAAGCTGAACTGGAATCTCCTGCACTACTCTGGCCATACCTGTCTCTCTAATCACCATCCCCAGGTCCGACCATGGCAAGAAGTTAAATACATAAGGTGTTTAATAATATTTGAAAGCTGGTGGATCTGTGCACTCTAAATATAAGAGATGCTAGGAATGACCTATCAGCCCCCCCTTTCCCTGCTCTGCCCCCATTCCCACTTTACCCTTCTCGAAAATGAATGTGGCCGTATTGAGCGGTGAGGCTTTTAAGAGGTGGTCCTCTCAATACTGCACGTTGAGGATTAAGTTTCAACATGAATTTCAAAGCAGACAAATGTTCAAACCCTAGCAATTTTTCAAATGTTTTTGCAGAACTTTTGCCCGATCGTTTGCTCAAGGGAGTGATTTCCCCCCCTATGCTGGGACCAAGTTCTTTGAGGTGGAACATCGCTGTGATGTAAACACTCAACAGGCCTGGAAAGCCTCAGTGACACGCAGTGAGCGTGGCCTCACTCATTTTCGACATTTGACTTCTCAGCCTCCGTAACTGTAAAAATATAAATTCCTTTTCTTTACAAATTACTCAGTTTTGGGTATTACGTTATAAGCAAAGAAAATGGACGAAAACACAAACATTTGTATGCATGGATAGTAGTGGAAAGATAGAACATTTTGGTGACTATTTTCCCCAATTCAATTCCCAGTGACTTCACTTACGTGAATTGGTGCTATGTACATCATCTTTCCATGCTTAGATATGCTCTCTGTTAGACGCACATCATACATATCTCATGGAGATTGTTGGGAGAATTCAGTGAGGTAACCTATTTACCAAGTGAAGCCCCCAGCACATAAAAGATGCACTATCATTTTAATTCCTTCCCTGCCCTCCTTCTTAAAAATTAGTTTCAAAGCCCACTTAAAATATTCAAGGGTATTTATAGACACCCCCAAATCCATATTTAAATCAAGTAAATTTGGTAAAAAGATGGCCGATAATGCTGACCCTTAGTGAAAGTATCAGACTATTTTGAAAGTCCAGCCCCCTCTCAGTGGATTTTGTGTCTCATGGCTTCTTATTGCAAGCGAACAAGAGCCTTTTGTGATAATCTCTCCCACGTGAGCAATGGGAACAGATTGTCTTCAATCTAAAGCAAACAAGGAATTGCTTAAGTAAAGGTAGCGTCTGTATGAATCATAAACCACTTTCTCAGATAACAGCCATTAGGTAAGTCTGTGGACAAATTTGACAATTTTTATTTCATTGCCTTTTGACAGCCCCTTAAAAAGGTTTAAGAGAACCAAGATCTGACTATAGCTTTTGAAAATTCATCATTGAATATTTGTTAGCCTTGCTCTCCGTGATAGCTGAAGAACTAAGATAATGCCCTTCAAATGGAGATAAATTACAATCTTTCAAAAGATTATCATGGTCTTAATCGAGTTTGCTCCACCGACGGAACAGCCTGTGACCTTGTTAGTTACACAACAAACATATCTGTTACTTTATGTTTCTGTGGGTAGCAGGTAGAACGGGCTTTCTGTATGCAAAAGGATAGATTTACTGCAGTAAATGCTTTTGTAGATAGAAGATTCAGCTTATTTTAAGAGAATATATCAAGCTAGTTCAGATATGTAGTGTAATTTTAAAAAATGTTTTATGTTGACATAATTTCAGAATTACAGAAAAGTTGAGAAAATAATATAAGGACTATATGGCCACCTTTCACTCAGGTTCCTCAAATGTTAACATTTTATAGATGTGTGGTGTGATTTAGAGGAAAAGGAAGATGATTGATTCCAGGTTCAGAAACAGGCATTGTCTTATATAATCCTGCAGTAGTGTGATATTATACATCTGATAAAGGCGTGGGATTTTGCAGTCAAAATCATTCAGGAGAATGTTAAGAGAATCCATATTCTTGATTCCTTTCAAAGAAATCAATTGCCAGCTTATAGCTATAAATGTAACTAACTGCGGGTATATGAACAGATCCCAACATATGGTCCAGTTTATGAAAACTACAATTACTACATCTTGGGGAATTAAAGTGCTTTTATCCTGAAGATAATGCTACAAATAGCCTGAAAATCAGCACATCGGGCATTTCGGGATGTCGGCACATCAGCAGTTATGCCGCAGTGCCGACTTTCAGCAGAAGGGAGGGAAAGTTTGAATGGTATTAATTATTAAATGGTAACATTTAATCCTAGATCCTTATTACCTGTGCCAAGAGATAACAGCTGTGGGTGCCTGAACAGGCAGATCTGAAGCATCCATACAGATTCCGTTAGGTTTTGATGAAGTCTCCCAGGGAACAAGGTGATTTGGGAAGCTAAGCATTTATTCTCCCATTTACAGGCATAAACTCTCTGGAAATAGATGACTCTGTGGTACCAAGAAGGACTTTACAACTTACCACATGTGGCGGAGAAGTAAAAAAAGAGCTTCCTTTCCGTTTTTGCCTTGTCAGGGCTATTCGAAATGAGTTCAGTGTCAACAAAAGAAAACTCAGTGTCGCTGCCCCGGCCTCTCTAGCCGTGCCCAACGTCTGCGCGACAATATCCGTTTATTCCGCTCCCTGCCGCCCCTCGCCTCTCTGTCTGAGTGTTCTTTCCTAAGTGTTCCTGACATTTTGTTTATCTTTCTTTTAAACATTCTGCTAAGATTTTGTCTGAAAAGGAGGGGGAAAACCCTCCATTTTTCACTTGCTAGATCTGTTACGAGGGAAACAACTCGGCGCCTTTCTCAAAACACTGTTTCAAGATACTGGAAATTCTCCAGTAAATTGCTGGGTGAAATCGGGGTTAGAGGATAAATGTGAAAGGGAGAAAATAACTTCTCATCCATGATGCTCCTTGGATGGAAACAAACTTTTAATGGATGTCTATTCTCTCTTTATTCTAATGGCAAATGGTCTTGAAGAAAAACACATTTTCCCTCTTAGCCTCACAAGTAGACACATATATAAATACTTTAGAAGTTTCTTCATGAAAGAGAGATCTTGCTGAGGTATCTGAAGGACTTTAAAAATTCTTATTACTATTATTTTTGATTGACAAATCATAATTATACACATACATGGGGTACAATGTGATGTTTTCATACAATGCGGCACAATTAATCCAGTTCGTTAACATATCCATCATCTCACTTACCTATCATTTTTACGGTGAGACATTTGAAATGCTCTCTCTTATTATCTTGCAATATACAACACATTATTATTGACTATAGTCACCCTGCTTTGCAATAGACCTCAAAACCTACTCCCCCGTCTATCTGAAACGTTGTATCCTTTGATCAACAACTCCCCTTTCCCTCTCTCCGCACCTCAGCTCCCCACACTACCCCCTGGTGACCGTTATTCTACTGTCTACTTCTGTGAGTTCAACTTTGTTAGATTATACACCTAAGTGAGATCATGCGGTATTTGCCTTTCTGTGCTTGGCGTATTTCTTAGCATAATGTCCTCCAGATTCATCTGTGTTGTTGCAAATGACAGGATTTTCCTCTTTTTCAAGTCTGTATAGTATTTCATCGTGTGTGCATGTATTTATATCACAGTTTCTTTATTCATTCATCCATTGATGGCCACGTAGGCTGTTTCCATGTCTTTACTATTGTGCATAGTGCTGCAATGAGCACAGGAATGCAGATATACTTTGGTTTAAACCCAGAAGTGGGATTACTGAATCATATGGTAGGTAGTTCTATTTATTTTTTATTTTTATTTTATCTTATTTATTTATTTATTTGAGGCAGTGTATTGCTCTGTTGCCTGTGCTGGAGTGCAGTGGTGTCATCATAGCTCACTACAGCCTCCAACTCCTGGACTCGAGCGATCCTCCCGCCTTGGCCTCCCAAAGTCCTAGGATTACAACCGTGAGCCTTTGTGCCTCTATTTTTAATTTTTTGAAGAACCTCTGGAGGACTTTTTTGATAAAGTGTTTTTATGACTTCATAAATACTATCCAAGATTTTCCTACTATGATTGGATTGGTTGTAAACATTTGACAAGGAAGTGTTTCCTTTTCCCTCTCTGGAGCGCCTTGAAGATGCCCAGGGCATTAGGATTGCAGGGGCACCACCACAGTGTCCATTTGCTAGATTTGGGTGATTTGCTCAGTAATGGGTGCCCCAAATGTAGCACTTAACCATTCTCCAGTGAGAGCACTGCAGCTTATCAACAGAAGGAAATTTGTAAGGAAGTTAAAGAAAAACATGTTTCGCAAGTAAGTCTAAAGACTGCTTTTGAATTTTAGACGTAAGTCACCATTGTAAATCGGATTTCCATGTGATCAGATTTCTTGTCTGTGCTTTTCATTAGCTAGATTGGTTCGGTGCCCTCTCCCCTTTCCCATTTCTGACCTTTTTTTGATCCCTTCTCCTTCTAATATTTGAATCATGTTTTTCCCCCCAAGATATTTGGGTATTGCTTAGAAAGAAGATAGAAAACTCCCAGCATAATGGCTAGAAATTTTCACTAATTTCTATATATTCTGTGTTTAATATTCATAAATCCATGGCCAGAGCTTAGACCAGTTTTGCAGACATATTTCAACCAAAGAAGCACAGTCCAAAAAAGTAAGTCCTCGTCTTTACTGATGTCCTCAAATGCCTCAGAACATCCAAGAATGTAGTATTCGTTAATTCATTCAAAATCTTTTATTTATTTATTTATTTATTTATTTATTTTGAGACAGAGTCTCACTGTATTGCCCTGGCTAGAGTGAGTGCCATGGCGTTAGCCTAGCTCACAGCAACCTCAAACTCCTGGGCTCAAGCCTCTTGAGTAGCTGCCTCAGCCTCCTGCCTCAGCCTCTCGAGTAGCTGGGACTACAGGCATGTGCCACCATGCCCGGCTAATTTTTTCTATATATTTTTAGTGGTCCAGATAATTTCTTTCTATTTTTTTTAGTAGAGACGGGGTCTCGCTCTTGCTCAGGCTGGTCTCGAACTCCTGAGCTCAAACAATCCTCCCGCCTCGGCCTCCCAGAGTGCTAGGATTACAGGCGTGAGCCACCGCGCCCGGCCT
>CAUYSK010101416.1:0-10000 GCA_963575035.1 Avahi laniger
GCCTGTAGTCCCAGCTACTTGGGAGGCTGAGACAGTAGGATTGCCTGAACCCAGGAGTTTGAGGTTGCTGTGAGCTAGGCTGACGCCACGGCACTCGCCCCAGGCAAGAGAGTGAGACTCTGTCTCAAAAAAAAAAAAAAAGAGTCTCTGATTCCAGACATCCTCTGGTGTACGAAATTCCCTCGCAATGAAGAATTATCTGCTATCCTTAAAGTCTTTTTGATAGAAAAGTAGATAATTATATAGGAAAAATTATTAAAAAATTTAGATCTGAATCTACGACTTAACTTAGACTTAACTTTATTTTACATATAAACATATAGATTTTGACACACACTGAATTTTTCAAGGATGCAATTGTTAATTGAAGCAAGATGGTATATTGCTTGGTTTGGAGTTTAATCAAGAGTTTTTTGCCATTTCATAAAAATCACATCACAATAGCACTGCAACAATTCCTCTTCTGGGCATAAACCCAAAGGAAATGAGATCACTACCTCGTAAAAGTATCTACACTCCCAAGTTCATCGCAGCATTATTCACAGTAGCTAATATATGAAAACAACCTAGGTGTTCGTGGACAAATGGATGAAGAAACTGTGATGTGAGCTTATATAATATATACATACACATAATGGAATATTATTCAGTCTTTAAAAAGGAAGCCATCTGCCATTTGCCACTACATGGATGGATCTGGAGGACATTAGAAGTGCAATAAGCCAGACACAGAGAGAAAAATATTGCATGATCTCACTTATATGTGGAATCCAAAAAAAAAAAAAAAGATCAAATATACAGTAGTTACTAGGGTCAGTGTGAGGGAAGGAATGGGTAGATGTGGGTCATAGGATACAAAGCAGCAGATATATAGGATGATGGAGTTCAGAGGTCTAACGTACACCATGAGGACTGTGGGTCATAAAATTGTACTGAACATGGGATTGATGCCTAAATGAGTAGGTGTTAGCTGCTCTTGACATAAAAACAGAAAAATGGATAACTACAGGAGATGATGGATATGTTAATTTGCTTCACTAAAGGAACCCTTTTACTATCTGTATGTATCCCGCAACACCATGTTGTACATCTTAAATACACACAATAAAATTTAGCTTTTTTAAAAAGAGCAATGCTGCTCATGGTATTTAAACTATCAATATCGCTCACTAACACCTGTATTAGGATGTATTTGTAGATGCCATCTTCACAGAGATTCTATGTGTGTATGCAAGCATCTATTTCATGATGTCCACAGTATAAGGTAGCAATTCCTGAGGACTTACACAGTGAAATATGCATTATTTTATTATGAATCACTCTTTGCTTATTTCTTTTTTATATCGCAATTATGGCATGACATTGTTATTGATGAAATTATATGTGTTGATAGTTTTAAGTTATACTAACTATGATTTCCACTTCAGGATAATAAAGGTAGATTTATAAAAGATGTGCTTTTTTAAAAATTGGGCATTACATTTAATGAGGTTGAGAACTGTTTCTCTAGGATGAACTCACTCCTTGAAAATTCTTTCCCCAAACACAGTGTCCAAACACTATTTTATTCTTAAATGTGGACTGTCAGGCAACAGTTATCAGATATTCGAGAGAAATTTCTAACAAAAAAGAAAGACCAAAACAAAACAAACAAAAAAGTGGGAAAAAACCTGGAGAAAAAAATAAAACCATGCAACAAAAATGGTAACTTTCTGAAAAGATTGTGTTCATACACATGTCCATGTGTTTGTACATACAAGAGCAGCTCCTAAACTGTGTGGTCCAGAGACCCTAGGGAGTCCCTGAGGCCGTTTCAGGAAGTCTGCGAGGTCAAAACCATTTTCATAATAATACTAAGATATTCTTCTCCTTATTTGCTCTCATCCTCTCATGAGTGTATAGAGGAGTTTTTCAGAAGCAACACAAGACGTGATAGCACAACAAACTGAATACAGAAGCAGCTATGAGAATCCAGTTCTCTGCTGTTAAGCCAGGCACTAAAAAGATTTGCAAAAAACATATATTTAAAAAGCTACTCTTCTCATGAAATTCTTTTTATTTTAGAAAATATAGTTACATTTTATAAATAATATTTATGTTAGCATACAATGGGTTTATTATTATTATCTTTAAATGAGTAAATAGATATTTAAATACTACTCAGCTTCAATTTCTGATATATTAAATATAAAAATATATATACATATAACCTACATAAATAAAAGCTCTTTGGAATCCTCAATAATGTTTAATATCTGGGTTATTGAGAATAAAAGGTCTGAGAACCACTAATATATAGCATACAAAGCATATATTATGTACATTATGTACACATATATATACATATATATTAAAATAAATATGTATGCATATATGTAAAATAAATATATATATTTCATATTCTAAGAAAAGCTATTGCAATCATGAAATAAAAACAGAAGGTCATAATAGAGAAACAACTAGAGAAAAACTTGTATATTCAAGATAGAGTAACTAAAATTTTTTTAAAAAGAAGTCAGACTTGAAAACACAATTTGGAAAACTTCTCATACTGAACAGAAAAGACAAACTGGTGGATTATGTGAGGAGAGAGATAAGAAAATTAGAGAATAAGTTCAGACGTTCCAGTCTCCAGTAATGAAAATTTCAGAAAGAAAAAGAAAAGAAAATTCAAAGAGCAAGAATTCAAAGAAAAAAATACATAAAATTCACAGAACTGAAGATACAAGTAGCCAGATTAAGTGCCAAATGCAATAAATAATAAAAATCACCCATATACATTATTATGCAGTCTCACACATTGAGAATAAAAAGATCCTAAATGTTCCAGAAAAAAAATTATGAAAGATCAGAGTGAAAATGGCAACATTTGAAACTAGAAGAAAATGAAGAAATACTATAACATTTTGAGTAAAGATTATTTCATGCTGGAATTCTATATTCAAACTATCAATCAAGTGTGTAGATAAAATAATGACATTTCAGACAGGCAATAGTGTCAAAATTTCACCTCCCATACATATTTCTAAGTTCTCTAGGAACAGATTGTAAACCTAGAAACATAAAGGTAATGAATTCAGAAGACAAGGGAAGCAACACAGAAGTGTCACCCTAAATTCTCAGGGTCCGCAGTAGGCCTGGGGAACAACCTGGCCAGAGAAAAGGGGGCCATGGAGCCCCAGGAAAGTGCCTCTAGGAACAGTAATTAAACCTGTGGACTTTCCTTGACCAGATACAAAATTATAGTGAGAAGGTGAGGGTGTGGGAGGAATATTGCCATCTATACAAAAACTAATCACATTTAAAAATGAAAAAATTATCAGCTGAAAAAAGAAAAGGTTGAAATGAAAGAAAAGGTAATCATTATACAGTACTCTAGACTCATCTGAACAATTTAGTAAAAAGGAGTTTTGCCCTTTTGAGTCGATTTCAGCCAAAGTCTTGTGAACTTTCTGGACAACAGAAATACAGCCAAGGTTGATAGACAGAAATAAGAACAGTTAACTGGTGTGCCTGGAGACCTAGATTCAAATATGCACCAATTTATGTGTATGAATTTCAGAATATTTTAAGTGAAAGTAGAAAGGTATAATTTCATATTTATGAAATTAAAATAAAATTTCACATACTCTTTTATAGTATAATAATGATACTTCATACTTTTAATCAGACAATCTGAAGCACTTTATAAACATTAGCAAATTAAGTCTCACAATACACCATGCAGTAGTTAAGAATAATCATTCATTATATACTCAATAGTTAAAATGAGACATCAAGAGATTAAGTGATTTATTTCAAGATCCTACTTTCCCTGAGTTGCAGAGAGAATAGACGGCTACAATTTTCTATATCTTTTGCTATAGCTCTTAATATTCTCTTGTCATTTGTGTCACTATAGATAATATGCTGTATTCTCTATTTAATTTCATTATCTAGGTTGCAAGGTCACCTGGCCACCTTACTGATTTGTGAAGTTTCCGTATTTCTCCATTGGTAGGATACAAGATAAACCCACTCCTTACCAAATTCCCCTTTAAAGTAGTTTCTCAATTTATTTCTCAATATAAGTTTTCCCAGGGTAAGATACTACCAGAATAGCACCTATATTTAACAATTTATACTTTGAAAAATCCATCAAACATTAATTAACCAAATATTTATTAAGCGATTTTATACCCCAAGCACTGCAGACTTGATTTCTACCATCACAGGTCTTAGTGTCTACAAGGAAAGAAAGAAAATTTTAAAGAACAATTATAGTAAAGTCAGCTAAGAGCTACTAAGATGTAGTATACTACCAAACAACTATGAACATCACATCTAGGTTAGAAATAACTTCAGAATAGCCTTCCTAAAGGAAATGACTTCAAAGCTGCAATCTAAAAGATGAATAAAAATTAGCCAAGCAAAGGCAGATAAGAGAGCTCCAGATAGAAGAAAATACTCATGTAGCAGCCCAGAGATGAAGGAGCCTGCCATGTTCAGGAAGCTGAAAGATGATCAGAACAACTGGAAACAGAATGAACAAGAGAAGAAGTGGATAGAAACAAGGCTGTAGAAATGGAGATAACAGCATGCTAAGCCATGTGAAGGAATTTAGACTTTTCTAAAAGCACTGGGGATCTCTGAATGATGTTAAGCAAGAAGTCATGTTCACGTTATGAAGCACCATTCTGGATGATGTGTGGGGACACTGCTTTAGAAACAGGCACACTGGAGGCAGTTAAGAGTCCCCACCATGGTCTAGACAGAGATAATGGCAGCCTTCACTTCTGTGAAAGCAAAGTGACAATGGAGTAAAGGAAATATATTCAAAAGATATAAAGAAATCAAATCAAGAATGATTGATTACATAGAAGGATGAATTAAAAAGAGAAAGCACAGAAAATTTCCAACTTTACTGCAAACAGAATAAGATCACAGAAGAAAAGAGAAACTTCCACCTTTGACTACAAAACAAAAGTTAGTTTTGTGAAATTCAGAAAACAAGATGACATTGAAATGCTAGACAAAGGCATGGAATATCGAAGGGGAGTATTGGAGTTAAAATAGCTGACTATTTTACATTATTTGGAAGGAGAATAGAGTGAGAATAAATGACTTTAGAACTAAATATACATGCTTAAAATATAAAGGGAAGGGCCTGGCGCAGTGGCTCACGCCTGTAATCTAGCACTCTGGGAGGCCGAGGTGGGAGGATTGCTCGAAGTCAGGAGTTCAAAACCATCCTGAGCAAGAGTGAGACCCCCATCTCTACTAAAAATAGAAAAAAATTAGCTGGACACCTAAAAATATATAGAAAAATTAGCCAGGCGTGGTGGCACATGCCTGTAGCCCCAGCTACTCAGGAGGCTGAGGCAGGAGGATTGTTTGAGCCCAGGAGTTTGAGGTTGCTGTGAGCTAGGCTGATGCCACGGCACTCTAGCCCAGGCAACAGAGCAAGACTCTGTCTCAAAAAAAAAAATTAATTAATTAATTAAATTAAATAAAAAAATATATATAAAGGGAAGTATTAAAATAATAGAAACATAATGATTAACTTTCAAGCCATCGATATCTATTTAATCAAAATAGTTAATTTTTCTTATGCTGTAAACAATCAATAGAGCCTATACATTCTTTTCAAGCATACACATACATAGAACATTCATGAAAATTGACCATCTGCTGTGTAAACTCAACAGAATACTCACAATGAATTCAAAGAGATAGCATAGTAAGCTCACAGTTGAAGAAAGGAAAGCATAGAGATTCAGATCAGAAATTCATAAAGTAAAAAAAAAAACAACCAAATAAACAAAAAACAATGAAGACGATCATTATAACTAAAAGGTAGCCAGGTGTCATGGTGAACACCTGTAGTCCCAGCTACTTGGGAGGCCAAGGTGGGAGGATCACTTGAGCCCAGGAATTTGAGGCTACAGTGAGTTAGCTAGGATCACACCACTGCACTGTAGCCTGGGTGACAGAGGGAAATCCTGTCTCTGTTTAAAAAAAAAAAACAAAAAAAAAAACAACCTAAACTAAAAGGTATTTCTTTGAATATATTAGGAAAATATGTTAGGAAAAAAAAATGCCTCTAGTAAGACTACTTGAGACAAGTAGAGAAAAGTAATATTAACAATAATTATGTATATATCTCTGCACTTTACATTATTTTAGGAAAGGTGATAGCCATCAAAATTCTTTTGTGATGTGGCTTTGAAGTTTTTCTCCACAGTTTTTGGCTAGCTTCACATGAGGCTAAGGAGAGCCTCTCTCTCTAGTGCTTATATTCTTGTATATAGGAAACATAATATTAGCTCATCTTACCTCTCAATCCAGAAGCCATAGTTCAATAGATACAGAAAAAAATAGGAGAGAACTATATTCTGCCACTGGCTTAGTCATCAGGGAGAAGTGAATTTCTAAAAACCCTGACTCAAAAGGTTAAAAAACCTTAGCAGTATCTCAGACCATAAAGGCATGCCAGAACATACTAGAGTGTTGTGATTATGTTACCCTTTCTTGCACAAATGCCAATGACTTCTCTTCTCATAAAATACAGTGTAGAGGAAAGAGAAGAATTGTTCAGATGGCCGCAATGACTTTGCCTTAGTTTCTCTCACCTTATCCAAAGTTGCAGGCAAAAACATCTAGTACCTGTATAGTACCCATTTTTCTTTTTTTTTTTATCTTCCTAACTTCCTATTCCTCTACTTGTAGGAATTTGTAACACATAGGCCGAAAAGGAAGAGTAAAACCCAACGAATGTTAGCAAGGTGATATTAGGGCAGACATCACCAACCATTTCTGTGAAGGATCAGTTTATAAATATTGTCGGCTTCCTGTGCCATACCGTCTTCACGGCAACTACTCAACTGTGCCATTGTAGTGCAAAAGCAGCTTTGGACAATATGTAAACAAATTGGTGTGGCCATGTTCCGATAGCATTTTATTTACAAAAGCAGGTGGTGGGACAGATTTGGGCCAGAGGCATTAGTTTGTTGGCCCCTGTTTTAGAGGAATCCAGAAAGTACTCTGGCTTTTAGAAAACAAAAATATATTCTTCCTCCAAACTTCTGTGATCAAAATTTTCTTTATCAAAGACTAAAGTTTTAGTCGAAAGTTGTGGATAATATTTGAATTGCTAATATTCACAGTAAGGTGCAAGTGACTAATAACCAAGCTTTTCCTGAGGAAAAGGCCTTTGTATTCAAGAAGAGGATAAATCACAAATAAATATATTAATATCTCCAAAAGTTAGGGGACGGGACCCGTAAATGATGCAACACCGCTCAGATGGGAGAGACTCAAGAGCAAAGAAGTCTGCTCTGCACATACTTTGGCCAAAACTCAGGTAAGTGATAAGAGATTCAAGATTGGACAAAGGATCTTATCAAAATAAAATCTAATGGCCAAGTAATTTATAATCGCCGATGCCTACCTTTTCAGCTTACTCCCACGAGTATCCACTTCTTACAAATCTTAAATCCTCACTGAGATGTTCAGCCCATGGGACATAAGTTGTCACTGTGTATTACCCTCTCTTGTCCCCACTTTCCTGCTCTCCCCATTTGGATAACTTGATCTAACATAATAATCATTCATTTGTATATAACTTTATCTCCCCTACCCTCTTCTCCTTACACGTGTTCAACTAGGTATCCACGATCTGAGTTAAATATAACTTCTAACCTATTCTGTTCTTTATCCAAGCTTCCAATTCTGCCAGGTCTCACTTTAAATTTCTGACTGCAAACCTCCAATGGATGCCCACCTTACCCAGTAATCTCCATATTCTGTAGTCAGTTCACTCTTCTTTTGCTGAGATGCCTTTTCCTTTGCATTCAAACCTCTGACACCCTGTATTAGTTTTTTTATGGCTGTGTAACAAATTACCACAATCGTAGAGGCTTAAAACAACACACATTTATTATCTCACCGTTTTTGTAGTCCAGAGTCTAGGTGTGGCACGACTGAATTCTCTGCTCAGGATCTTACTGGGGTGCTATCAGGGTGGCGGAGAGGGCTACGGTTCTCACCTGAGAATGGGGGCATCTTCCAAGCTTACTGGTGTTGGTAGAATTCATTTTCTTGTACTTATAGGATGGAGGTCAACATTTTAGTTCTGTGAATCAGCCAGGGACCACTCTCACTTCCTAGAAGACACTGTGGTTCCTTATCATGTGGCTGTCATAGGCAGTTTACAACATTGTTTGCTTTGAGGTCAGCCAGAGTGCGTCCCTCTGATTCCTCTTCTGTGACCAAATGAGAAAATAATTCTGCCTTTAAAGGGTTAACCACATTGGGTGAGGTCCACTGAGGATAATCTCCCCTTTTCCAGATAGCTTAACATAGTCACAGAAGTGGTATCTCTTCATAGCACATGTTTCACCCACGCTCAGAGAAGGGAGAATTATTCAAGGGCAAGCATCACTGAGGATCACCTTAGAATTCTGTCTATCATGTACCTCTTCCTGACTCTCAGCTGACAACTTTACTTCTTAATTCACTAATAAAAAATAAGCACTCAGATAAAAACTTGACCCTTTCACTGGCAAGTCTACCAACCTACCTGCATCAAACCCCTTCTATATTTTGCCCTCAGACCTGTAGCTATGGATGAATTGCCTATTCTCCTGACTAAGGGCAACCTCATCTTTTGTTCATTAGCTCCTATCCTAACTCACCTACTCAAGGTCTTTGCTATTCTCATTATCCCAATTTTATCCTGTGACATCTGTTTTATTCCTTCTTGAACTAGCTGATTCCTATCCACATAAAAACAATCTATGATAGAACCGATATAAAAACAAAAATTCTCTCTTGAATCGCATTCCATTCCAAGTGTTGAGCCCATTTTTCCACTGCCCTTTAAGGCAAAAATTAGTAATCTAAGCAAGTGGTCTCAATTTGTTCACTGATCATTCTCTCTGGAACTTACTCAACTTAGGCTTTTCTTCCCACCTTCTTAATGGAGGTATTAACAAAATCCTTTGGCCAAATGCAATGATCATTGCTCAGTCCTTATCTTACGGGAACTCTGTTTTAGTCCATTTTGTGTTGCTATGAAGGAACACTTGAGGCTGAGTAATTTATAAAGAAAAGAGGTTTATTTGGCTCACAGTTATGTGGGATGTACAAGAAGCATGGTGCCAGCCAACATCTGCTTCTGGTGAGGGACTCAGGAAGCTCCCACTCATGGTGGAAGGTGAATGGGAGCAGGCATCATATGGCAAGAGGAAGGAAGCCAGAGAGAAAGAAAGAGAGAGAGAGGGGGAGAGAGAGAGAGAGAGAGAGAGAGAGAGAGAGAGAGAGAGAGAGAGAGAGAGAAAGTGCTAGGCTTTTTCAACCACCAGTTCTTATAGAAACTAAGAGTGAAAACTCAAAAACTCAAACATTACCTCAAGGACAGCACCAAGCCATTCATGAGAGATCCACCCCCATGACCAAACACATCCCATTTGGCTCCACCTCCAACATTGGGATCACATTTGAACATGAGATTTAGAGGGACAAATATCCAAGCTGTAACAAGCTCTCAGTAGCATTTGTCACAGCTGATCACTTACCTCTTCTGTAAACACTTGTGTCTCCCGGGTGTCTGGACTCCACTTGTCCTGGTTTTCCTTAATGAGGTTCCTTCAACTTCCTTTGTGATTCTTGCTTCTTGTCCAGACCTCTAAATAGTATAGTACTCCTAGTTTATCATTTATGTATTGCTACAGTAATGCTCATTGAACAGTACTGTAAAACTCGGGGTAAATCAGCAATAAACACATCTCACTTACCTGTGGGGGTTAGTTGGCCTCTAAGACTGTGCTCAGAGCTGGGCTCACTCATGCACTTGTGGGTTGACCCCGTATCTACTATCTCTCTTTTGGGATCAGAGGGGCTAGCCTGGGCATATCTTCTCATGGTAAGGGTAGAGTGTAAGCAGCACAAGCATAAATGTACAAGTACTTTTTCAAGCCTCTGCTTACATCACATTTGCTGACATTCCATTGATCAAAGC